>CM049847.1:11392196-11397196 GCA_027422415.1 Schizothorax lantsangensis | reverse complement strand
CTGCGGCGGTCCCCGCTGAAATGAGCCCCGACAAATGCATCTCATTTACACACTGCAACGCTCTGCTAGATGTTTGCTTCTCTAATAGCTGTACTTTGCTTTTTTGGGTATGCATTCAACTTCAAATCTGTTGACTCCAAACTCAAAGTCAGCAAAGAGGAAAGAAAAATAGCAAATTAAATCTCTTTAATATCTCAGTTCTTATAAACTGGACAGCAATGAGATTAAGTGGAGAGCCGTTTTGAGTTTTATTTCAATGTAAAAGAAAATTTACATGCACAGTCTCATGTCTCAAACTGTGCTCCGGTTTGTCAAGATAACAAGGCCTTCATATTGAGATCTTGGACTTTAGATTTTGGCATATTATATGAGAAGCAGGACTTCTCCATTTAAACTCATTTAAACAGTTGAGATATTAAAAAGATATTATCGCTGGTAGGTCTTCAAATTATAATAGCCCCGGTCATTTAGTCTTGAATGAATGAGAAATATTCAAAAATGTAAATATAATATAATAATACTGTATTAATAATATTATAATATATTATAATTACTATTAATATTATCAATATAATAATGGGTCTGTCACGTTTACGCAGGGACGAAGGAGCGAGGAGACGGGGAGTTCTTCAAACAATGAATTTATTCATCCAAAAATCAAAACATGGGAGTCACAGGAGACACGTAACACCAGGAATGACGAATAACAGCTGACACCAGACACAGGGAACACAGGGCTTATAAACAGGAGTAAACTAGATAATACTAGATTGAATACACATGGCTGGGGACTAATAAACTAATAAACCAAAACGGGGACAGGAACTGGAACTAACCAAATATGGGCACGATAGGAAGGGAAACACAAGACACAGGAACACAGGTCTGACAGGGTCTAATTTTTTTGAAGAAATTAATCATTTTATTCATATTCAAGATTTATATTATATATATATATATATATATATATATATATTTTACCAAAGTTATAATCAAGGGTCAAATTATTTTTTCTTCTTTTTTTTTAAAGAAAGTAATACTTTTAAAATATAAATAGATCATATTGAGATAGCTTTGGCATCTTAGCAAATGAGATCTCTATTTGTTCAGTTTAATCTCATAATTTCTTTTAAGCAAAAACAATTAAGATAATATTAAAAACATCCCATCAGTAATTTCATATTAAAATATCCTAGCTAATTTATTCTGGAAATAATTTGATGATAGGTTTAAGGAAACATTTCAATTTGATCTTTATCTAATGTCATTGCTATTTATAAATTATAATGTCCTATGTCATATAATGATAATTTAGTCCTCAAAGAATTTGATAAGGAATATATATATATATATATATAAATTCAGACAACTCAATATGATTCATTCAGGACTAAACTATGAGATCTCATTAGTATTAAAAACAAAAGGTTATAATGCCCTATGAATATTCCTCATCAAATTATTTGAAGATTATATATAAATATATATATATATAATCTCATTGCTTTTTAGGGGAAAAAAGAGAGCTCATTAGTAATTTTTCACAATTTTTCAATTTATCTTTCCTAGATAATTTAGTCTTCAAATAATTTGATGAGGAATATGCATAGGGCATTATAACTTGAAAAAAAAAAATGAAAAAAATCCTAATGAGATCTCATAATTTAGTCCTGTATGAATCATATTGAGTTGTCTGAATTTTTATTGGTCCTAACCATTAATACATATATGAATGAATAAATGAATGAATGATCTGAGACATGGAGTCATTTTACAGCTTTACACTTTCACTCTTTACATTTTATAGCTCTATACTCAACAGTTGCCTCATTTGTTTCTGCTCGGTGAAACACACATGTTGAGATCTCCATTGAGTCTGCTGAGCAACATCTGAGCGATACGTGATTCCCCTGACACTCGACAGACAGTTCCTGTTGTTGGTCCGAACAAAATGCACATGCATGCCGCTCACGTAGATGGTAAATACAGTTTGTTTGGTAGTCACAGGCCTGACCCTCATGTTAAAGCGCTACGCCGCTGTCTGCTGGAATCGCTATTGATGGATTAAATAATTCAGCCTGCATTGTGCCTCTGATTCCCATTTACAGAAGGATTTGCTGCATGGACACTTTCTTCTATATCCATTTGTCTTTTTCCAGGATTCGCCACTTATATTTCCTTAAAATTCAGTCTTCTGAATGCTACGTGACTTCGGCGATGTATGCTGTGCTTCACAATGCATGTTAGCGTCAGGGACAAAAAGAGCAGAGCACAAAGAGATTGCACTTTCTATTTGACATTTTTTTTCCTGGCGTGTGCTTGTGACGTATTCATTGTCACCGCGGAGGGGCCGCCGCGCCTTGTGTGTCTCGTGGGTTTGATGATAAAATGTTTGCCGTGGCAGATTGTGTCTCTCAATGAGGACTTCTGTTACTCCGGGGCGCTTTACACACTCATTGAGCACAGCTAGAAGTAAATGTAGCATATGGTTAAAGCAAATCTGTCATGTGTCTTATCATGTAAGTTGGAGTTGATGCTTGTTTGGACTTGATTAGAGTCTTAGAGACCAAAATGAGTTCACTTTCTCTGGTGCATTATGCAAAATTATGTCTTGAACTACTAATCGTAAGTAGGTCTTTGACTAGCATGTACTGAAAGCTTTATCTCACTCGTGATAGTAACTAATACATGTTGTACTCTCTCTGACAGCTGTTCAACACATTTCATTTATATCTGCGTCTTGGCTCTTGGGAGGTCTAGAAGCTTGTCATATCTCACTTTAGCGGGCCATATTTCAAAGCAGTTTTAGTGGAAGGCTAGAGTTTAAAGGGTTACTCCACCCCAAAATGAAAATTTTGTCATTAATCACTTACCCCCATGTCGTTCCAAACCCGTAAAAGCTTCGTTCGTCTTCGGAACACAATTTATGATATTTTAGATGAAAACCGGGAGGCTTTGTGACTGTCCCCTTGACTGCCAAGTAAATAACACTGTCAAGGTCCAGAAAAGTATGAAAAACATAATAAGAATACTCCATCTGCCATCAGTGGTTAAACCGTAACATTATGAAGCGACGAGAATACTTTTTGTATGGAAATAAAACAAAAATAACGACTTTATTCAACAATTCGGCACCGTAACATCACCGTAGCGCCATTTTGGAGAATATTGCTGCGCGCAAAATGCGTACGCACTTCCGTGTCAGCCGCGACATAGGGATGCGCTGTTTGCGTTTAAATCAAAGCATAAATCCACGTAGCAAACGTATCCTAGAGGCGCTACGGTGACAAATGTAACAAATTTGTTTACATTTTGTTTAAATATAGATTAAATATACACAGCATGTGGCTTGTAATATATAGGGTTTTGGTAGATTGCACTACCCCTTCTTAAACGAATTATTGCGTATCTTTTAATGCACTTTTGTGTGCGCACAACTCTTTTGTACACGTTAGTATGAATGAAAAATGAGAATGGGCTGCATTCTCAGCAGTAACCTGACAAAAGGAATAAAAGCCATCTCAAACTCCGGCCCGGGGAGATGGATTAAAATTGGATTAAACCAGCACCTTGACTATGAAATCCATCACGTTCCCTCATGCAAGCAGGAGGCTTATGGAAGTTTGTGTGAGCATAAAGCAGAAAGGAGTGATGAGGGGCTGACATGGACTGAAAAGTGAAGAATCGGTGCTCTTTTTAACCTCATCTTGTGCGTGCAGTTCACACCTGTTCAATGTGTGTATAACCCAGGGTTTGACATGGATCAGACCAGGAAAATTATGTCATAAATAAAAAATACAGTAAAAAAAAGTAATATTATACATTTACTAAAAGTAGATATGAGTTATTCTTTCCACAATAAGAGGGTGTTCTGTGTGGTTGCCAGAGTGTTTCTAGTGGTTGCCAGGTTGTTCTGGCTGGTTGTCAGGGTGTTGCTTGGGTGTTCTGAGGGGTTGTCAAGGTGTTGCTAGGGAGTTTTGTGTAGTTGCCAGGGTATTGCTATGCAGTTGCTATGGTGTGTTATAGTACAGTAGTCCACATTTGAAGTGGATCAAAACCTTTCATCAAAATTGTCCTAAAACCAAAACAATACCCATTCTTGAACTTTTTTGATCCACTTCAAATGTTGACTACTGTATTTACAAATAGTTTAAATGAGATTTAAATTTTATATATTCAGTGTTCGCCAGGTTGTTCTGGCTGGTTGTCCCGGTGTTGCATGTGGGTTCTGTGTGGTTGCCAAGGTGTTGCCCGGTTGTTGCTATGGTGTACTGTTATAGTATTTATAAATAGTTTACATTTTTATGTATTCAGTGGTTGCCAGGTTGTTCTGGCTGGTTTTCAGGGTGTTGCTATGTAGTTTCTAATCTATAGTGTACAATTATATTATTTATATTATTTTAATTTATTATTAAATTAGATTTAATATTTTTAGTTTTCATTTTAATTTTAGGTTGTAGTAATTTTGTAGTAATCAGTTTTTAAATATTTATTTATTTATTTCAGTTATAGTTTAAGTAATTTTAGTTTACTTAGTTTAGTTTGTTTTATGTTAGTAATTAGGCAACAATTCTAGTTTTCATTAAAAAAATGTAAGTTAAAGTTCATCTTATAAAATATAAGAATATAATAATTCATCTCTATAATATTTTGAATTAGCTTTTATTTTTATATCTTCAGTTTTCATTTTAATTTTAATTTTAGCCATTTTATGTGCTTTTGTAATTTTTATTATTTTTAATTTTTAATTTTATTGTTTTTTATTTACATCTGTTTCAGTTTTAGTTTGAATAATGTTAGTACTTCAATTAATTTTACTTCAGTTAGTTTTCAAGACAACATTTCTCATTTTTGTGATGATCAAGTTAATGCTTTTCAATCTAATATTTATATTTTATTGTATTTGAGCTTTATTTCAATAACAACACCGGGAGGGTTGTGCATCATTCTGAACTGAATCGAGGATGCCTTTTAAATTTCAGTTAAATTCCAGAATTCTA
>CM049847.1:11277196-11387196 GCA_027422415.1 Schizothorax lantsangensis | reverse complement strand
AAATATTGAAGGTTTGGTGTCAAGAAAATGTGTTTATATAAGAGAATTATATCAGTGGTCAGTGAAGACATCTGCTCATAGGAAAATTGTATTGCTCTTTTATAGCACAGGAAACTTACTGGAGTTCTCTGTTTAAAATAATAGTTCACCCAAAAATAAAAATGTGCTTAAAATGTACTCACCCTCAGGCAATCCAAGATGTAGATGAATTTGTTTTTTCATCAGAACAGATTTGGAGAAATGTAGCATTACTTCACTTACTCACCAATGGATCCTCTGCAGTGAATGGGTGCCGTCAGAATGAGAGCCCAAACAGCTGATAAAAACATCACAATAATCCATAAGTAATCTACATGAATTCAACACTTAATGTCTCATGAAGTGAAAAGGTCCGTGTTTCCATCATTAAGATGTTTTAACTCTAAACCATTGCTTCCAGCTAAAATACAAGTTCTCTATCAATAATACTGCTTTATTCAGGCAATAAGCTGTTTAGTTTGAATCAGGCGAGAAATATGCACAGATCAAGCACCGTTTACAAGACAAACATTCAAAACAGCTCTAAACAAATATGTTGGTGGATTTTGATGTGGATTTGACGATGAAAACAGGGGATGGACTTTTTCACTGGAAGAAGCATAATTATTAATCATGGACTTATATTTTGGCCAGTAGTGACAGTTTAATCTTTAAATGCCTTAATGATTTTTTTGTTTCTTACAAACGTGTAGATTTTCACTTCACAAGACGTTAATTGATGGACTGGAGTGGTGTGGATTATGTGTGATTATTGTGATGTTTTTATCAGCTGTTTGGACTCTCATTCTGACGGCAACCATTCACTGCAGAGGATCCATTGGTGAGCAAGTGATATAATTAATTTAAGTTACAATGTAGATAAATAAAAACAGTCCGAAATGAGTGAATAGATGACATGCAATGTGAATATATTGCAGCTTAAATCATGTAATATTTGCACAAATTTGATGAGATGTTTGAATTCATATTGAGAGGCTTTTGATTGCAGACTTATCTTTGCAAATCTGAGCAACTTATTTTTATTTGCTCATTTGTAGGTTGTTGTTTCAGTAGAGTAGTCATTCTTTATGCGTGTAAAACCTTTAAAAGTTTCTGTACTCTTGCTGGGCTCATTTTATTAGACTCTAAAACACTGAATACATGTTAACAGTGGATGACAGAGGGAGATGTTCTTAACCCACACGGCTGTGGATGGAGCATAACTCTGCGTGCGAGCATGCGGCCGACATACGCAATTAACAGACACGTTCCACTAAGGTTACCTCTGTCAAAGACTGTATTCAAATCTGCAGGCAGATAATTCAATTCAAATCAAGATTTCTCACACTTGAGCAAAGCAGGATTCCAAGATGAAGCTACATGATTGTGTCACTGAAAATACCAGCCCAGCATGGCCAGTTTTCTGTGTTGCTTTTGTCAAACCAGATTCAAAGGTTTTTTTTTATCCTCTGCTAATCTGAAATTGGATCACCAAGAACTGAGACAAGACTTTTCCCTGCCAGTTTTATTTTTTTCAGCAGTATTTATGGCTTTTCACACTATTCTTATCCCTGTCAGGCCATTGTTTCAAACTGGTCATTTTGAAGAGGGTCCAAACTGCTTTATGAACTGGGTTATGAAAACTGTAGAGCATTTGCAGTGATATCATTTTTTAAAATTTACATTTTCATAAATTTAGTTTAAACTAAATATTAGTGCACATTTTACACACGTATATATATATACATACATACATACACATACACACTGGCCACCAACATTTTGAAATAATTACGTTTTTTATGTTTTTGATACACAACAAATTAATATTTCAGTCTGTGGCAGCTAGGTTGCAGCCCAATAGTGGCCTTCAGAAAATCCACAATGTACATGCCATGATATGGTCATTTTTTTGTGTGCAGGAAGTAAAATGAAATCTGCATGAGCAGCAGGAAGCATGAAGTGGAAAGTGTAATCAGAACACAGTGGACCATTTCACTTTTTAAGTGGATTTTAGTTTGATTTTGTTTAATCATAACTGTCAAGCAGTGTATTTGACTGTCATATTTGATCAGTGGTTAATTCAGCTGCTTGTTCAATAAAAGGATTATTGCTTGTATTGATTGATTGATTTTTGATTGATGGATTGATGATTGATCGATAGACTGATCATATTTACCACCAATACTTTTGAGATGGTAGGGTATCACAATGTTTCCATTTCAAAAAAGCAGCAAATAACCAGCATGTTTCAACATTGATTAAATAAGAAATGTATTGCCAGTTTTGTAGCCAAAACAACACAGCACAAAATGTATTTACTGTCATATTTGATCAGTTTAATTCATGCTTGTTCAATAAAAGGATTGCGATTGATCAGAATGGTAGGGTATCACAGTTTCCATAAAAAAGCTTTTCACATTGATTAAATAAGAAATGTCTATAAGAATACACAACTACTTGTGAAACTATAATCAGTTTTTGCCAGCATAATGTTGTAGTTAGGACCATCTACCAGAATTGGCTTAAAGAGATAGTTCACCCCCCACAAAAAAATAAATAAATGTTGTCATAATTTACTCATTTTGTCAAGTTTCTATTTAGTTAGTTTCATTATCTTGGACTTTTAGTTTGTTCTTTGTAGTTTCCTGTCTTCCTTTGTTCGGTTTTCCCACCACTCTTTAGTTGTCATGGTTTTCTTCACTCTGTATGGACTGTAAACTGTTATCTGTGGTCCCGCCCAACCTCCCTCTCCCACCTCCATTACCACCACTAATCCCAGCCAGACCTCCAACCCTGTCTCAGCTAGATGCCTACAGCCATTTGTCTTCCCTGGTGATGCCTTGCAATGACGTGAAGCCTCAAGCCCCGTTCACACTACAAGCGACACTCAGCGACAAAGCGACACGATCCCATTAATTTCAATGGAGAGCTGGCAATTTCCGGCGACAGCGAGCGATAGCGACCGTTGGCGACCGGATGGGGCGTGGAAAGTTCAGAATCCTTCAACTTTATGCAAATGAAGAGCGACTTTCGGGAGCGACAGCCAATGGGAAAGAAGACGGTTGATCTCACGTGATCGTTCTCCTCTCAGCGGTAGATAAACTTAAGGGGCGGTCACACTGCACTTTTCGTTCCATTGACTTCCATTCATACGCATGCGAATGCATCAGACCGGAAACGCAAGCCAGTGCGAAGATATTTCGCATTTCGCTGCGTTCCAAAGTTCAAACTTGGTGAACTCTGGCCTGCGAATTCGCATCACGTGATAACGTGTGACCAACGGCAGATCGATACGTCACAGCATGACCTCGTATCTGAATTAAAAGAACAAATTTAAAACTGCAGCGCTGCAGGAAAGTGGAGTAGATTGTATGTTTTGTGTTGAATTTAAGATTTTGAAAAGAAGCTGCACAGCGTGACATCATATCACGACCGTTGCAGCATGCAAAACGATTTCACATGCTCAAAGTCTAGTGTGACCGCGCCTATACTCAATGGGAAAAAAATAGGCTCTGTTTCTCATTCATTTTTGTTTGTATGTACGGACTTAATTCATATTTATATTATATTTAGTATTTTGCCTCCAAAATGTTTGTATGTAGCGGCAAGAAACCTAATTTGCCGTCAAGGCAACCAGTAGTGAGAACGCCCACTAGCGACCTCATCGCCAGCCCTTGGCGACATGCAATGACAAAAGTCGCTGCTAGTGTGAATGCAGCTTCAGGTCATGCAGCCACCAGCCTCGCCTAAGCGAGTGGATCCTTTGGCTCCGCCTCCGGCCTCAGATCCCTTCCCTCCACCTCGGCCCATAGACCTGTCGGCTCTGCCATGGCTTCTCCCAACCTCGGCTCCACCAGAGACCCTCGGCCTTATGGCTCCACCGGGTTCCCTCATCCCTCTGGCTCCACCTCGGTCAGTCGTCACCCTGCCTATGCCACGGACTTGCGAGCCTTCCACTGTTCTCCGTCTCTCCACCCATATGGCTTCGGCAGGCTCCTTCTTCCCCACGCCTCCACCTCAGTCGTCAGTCACACTAGCTCCGCCTCAGTCCTCGGGCACTCAGGCTCCACCTCGGATGCTCGTCACCGCGGCTCCACCTAGGTCTTCAGTGCCAGCGGTGTTGCTTGGTTCCATCAGCTCTCCGTCGTTGCGCTGGGATTCCCTGACATCGGCTCTGTCTCCTTCGGGCGTCCCGTGGATTACGTCGGCCACATGAACACCTTGGCTCCTTCCTCCATCGACTCCGCCATGGGCTGTCATCCTTGCTATGCTCTGGGTCTGCAACATCTGGCCACTCCTCCCATCATTGCCCCCATAGCTGCTCCCACCATCTGTGCCTCCGTGGAGTCTCTGCCTATCTGCCTGCCTGTTCTCACCAGCCCTCTGCCTGCTCCTCCTTTCCAGCCCTTTTCCAGCTCCTCACCCTCCTCCAAAGCTCCCACCACCCCTCCCTTACCTCTTCATTTACGGCGCAAGGTCGCGCCTTCCTGGAGGGGGCGTTATGTCATGGTTCTGTTTAGTTAGTTTCATTATCATGGACTTTTAGTTTGTTCTCTGCAGTTTCCTGTCTTCCTTTGTTCAGTTTTCCCACCACTCTTTAGTTGTCATGGTAATTAATTTAATCAACTGGGGTGTTCATCGTTACTGCCCTTATTTGTCTTGTATTTAAGTTGCTGCTGTTTGACCTTTCAGTGGTCTGGTATTGTCTGTGTTATACACAGAGGTGTCCTGCAGTTTGGCTCTCTGTGGATTTATTTAATAAACCTCGTTTGAATTTCATTATCGTCTTCATCTTTGGACTAAACGTGACACACTTCATGTGATTTCAAACCTGTATGAATTTATTTTATATGTAGAGCACACAAACAGCTATGCTGGGATTTTGAACCTCATTGACGTTCATTGTGTGGAAAAAACACAAAAAAACATTTTTTGAAAGTGTCCACATTGTGGAACGACATGAGGTTGAGTAAAGGGTGACATCATTTTCATTTCTGGGTGAACTATGCCTTTAAGATAACCAGCCAAACCCTGACACCTTGGTACTTTTCTGTTAGTGTTATTTGCACATTATTTTGGGAAAATGCTTATTGCAGATTTGTACAGATGAAGTGGGAACAAATGCTGTTTTGTGTGTATTTTTAGTGACATCTTCCATGAATGACTCTTGGGGTGTGTTTCAGAATCGCTTTAATTCTTTATGATGACTGCATGTATGTTTGCAGCTGCTTGTTTTGTGCCATGCTCATTCCAGGAACAACGGCACGGATTATGAATGGATGTATTCAGGAGAACGATCTCCCCTGGTTCTGCACTGACGGGTTTGACATGTCCCATAAAAATAAACCAAAATAAAAAATGAGACACTTCAATATTTTATTCAAACAAAGATGCTTAAATTGAGTTAATGAGGGCCCCTGCATGAATAGAGGGAATTTGGACCTATAGAGACGTTATATACAGCTATACAGTTAGATACAGCTATATCACTCACTAAAACAATTACTTCATTAAAATTAAGTTATTAAAAGCTATTATTATTTTTATAAATGTTTCAAATATTAATTTAATTAATTTAGAATTATTGTTGAATTTCTGATTATTATAATTCAAACATTTACAGTTTATTTTCAATAAAGCTGTATTAATTAAATAAAAGTTTATAGTCCATGAATATTTCATGATTACCACAAAGAAATTAAATTAATGGAGGTATTTTGGATCAGTAAAACATGAATTAATTTATAAAAATGTAATTATTAAAATATATTTTAAATATTAGTTTAATTAAGAATTATTTTATTATTATAATCGTATGTCTGTACATAATTGTATTTTGTTTTATTATTATATAAATATAATTTGAAATAATGGGTGTTTATATCTTCATCTTCTGTAAAGCTGTTATGAAGCTGTGAATAATTTATTTATAATCTATTTGTAATGTATAATATAATGTAATTATTTAATGAATAAACGTTTACATTACATTATTATATTAATAATAAATAAACACATTTAATATAATTTAAATACATCGCATTAATTTATAATTACCATATTTGTATTAATTATTATTGTTTTGTTTTGTAATTCTTATAATAATGTGCTTCAATAAAGCTGTCATTGAATTATGTAATTTAATTGAATAAAAGTTTTTCGTTTCCCATGATCTGAGAAGCCATGGATCTGCATTAAAATAATAGCCTACCTTTTATATCGATATGGAGATTATGGAGATTAGTTCAATTTACATAAAAAGTGTCTCTATTAGATAAAAATATCTGAGCAGAAGGATTTTCATTGCGGCTCGTTGTACCGTCACTTTGATTAATTTCAATCATTTTCTCTCATTGATCGTCTAATATGAGATGTAGCTAAAACAATATGCAGACTTTTATCGGAAACCTCATGAAAGAACTAAACGAATTACTCGCAGCCCTCGAGCCAACCTGCAAAGTCTTAGATTTGAACAGACTCTCTAATCTAATCATTAGTACAAGGACAAATTAAATTGAACCGCTAAAGACTCAAAGTGGGAGGCTGGTTACGGTGTTCGCTCGAATCCAACATTTTAATTACCGCATCGGGCTTTTTGTAGTTTCCCCATGGGAAGCGCAGGCCGAGGTGAGGCCAGGGAAGCGAGGAAATCTGCTGCTTTGGAAGATGTACTTGTGAGAAGAGGCCAAGTTCATGGTGGCCGAGCTCAAGGCTCCTCTGAGGTCAGCGTTTTCCCTTTCAATTAGGCCGGTCGTGTCCGTAATGTATTCAGAGGAGGAGATCTACCCAAGGCCAGTGGGAGGTGAATGCTAGTGTACTGGTTTTGCTGTGACGGCCTTAAACTTGTGCTTTTCCAACCACTGTTTATAAGTTAGCACTTTTGCCCTTGTTAGCAATGAAAAGATTTAATAAAACACTTTTTGACTGATAAAAAAGGAATACATGATTTTTACATTTTCTGCAGAAAACATGAGTGTTGCTTGCCTTAGAAAGTGCTGCTAACTAGATTTTTAAAGCTTTGTGATGCTTTTTAAGTTAACTTATTTGATTTCAGTTGGTTGCCAATGCCGTTTTTATATCATCATATCATTATTTTTTTTTTATTTTTTTAGCTTATGTTTTTATCATTTTAGTAATGTGCCTTTGTCATTTTTATTAGTTTTTGTAGATTTTTTTTTCCCATTTTGCTTTAATTTGCATTTTGCATTATTTATTTTAGTACTTTTGTTTTACTAACATTTTTGTAGTTTTAGCATTTTATTTCATTTGGTTGTAAATGTGCGATTTTTATCATTTTTTTTTTTTTTTTTTTTTTTTTTTTGTTTAACATTTAGTATGCTTTTGTTATTTGATTGTTTTTTATTCTGTTACATTTAGCTTGTTTTTATTTCATTGTTAGTTGCATAAGCATAATTTTTATTATTTTTTGTTTGCTGTTTTTAATTGTGATTTTTGTTTAGCTTTAGTCATTTTAGTAATGCGCTTTTGTCATTTTATTATTTTTTGATGTTTTTAATATTTCTATTTTTCTTTCTTACTTTTTTTCTGTTTTTGTAATTTTAGTACTTCATCTTTTTTCCTCTGTCGGTTGCCAAGATGTTTGCCAATAACTAATTTTCCTTTTTATTATTATTTTTTTTAGATTTAGTGTATTTTAATCTAATATTTATATTTTATTTTATTTCAGCTTTATTTTAATGAACTAAACTACTTTTAATATTGTATTATGATGCCTTCACCACTTGTAGTATCTGTTCTCTAAACACATCCCAGTCTTGTTTTCATGTCCTCCTGTTGTTTATCTTGCCGTAAGAGTTTGTAATAATATTCCTTGAAGGAGAAAATAGATGTGAGATTAGCCTTGAAGAGTATCAGGCTAATAACAGAACATCCCAAGGCTCTCCACAGGCCGCAAAACTATAATTTTTCAATAACAACATAATGCTACGATGCTATTTTGCTGCTACTATGACTAAGGCCATAAGTGCACAGATGCAGATGTGAAACCTTTCATGCAAAGCAACATGCATTACAGCAGCATTATTTTAGTATTGTTTATATAGTATTATAATATTTATTAATATTTGATTTAGCTTTTTTTAATTTTTAGAATTACATATTTTTTTCTATTTTCAGTTTTTATATTATTTTTTGTTTTTATATTAACTCATGTATTTATATTTATTTTTTTAGTGCTGTTAAAAAATTAATCGTGATTAATTGCATCCAAACTAAACATTTTTGTTTACATAATATATGTGTATACTGTGTATATGTATTATGTATATATACACACACATACAATGTATATTTTGAAAATATTTCCATGTATATATTGAAATTAATATAACTGATATTATATGTAAATATTAGTGCTGTCAAACGATTAATCATGATTAATCGCATCCAAAATAAAAGTTTTTTTTTTACACATATGTATGTGCACAGTTTATTTATTATGTATATATAAATACACACACATACAATATATATTTTGAAAATCTTTACATGCATATACATTTATATTATTATATTTTATATTATATATAAATATATTTAATATATAAACATAACATATTTTTCTTAAATATATACATGCATGTGTTTGTATTTATATATACATAATAAATATACACAGTTCACACTCATATATTATGTAAACAAAAACTTTTATTTTGGGTGCAATTAATCCCGATTAATCGTTTGACAGCACTAATAAATATTTTAAATGTATGAACATAACATATTTTCTTAAATATATACGTTGTACATACATGTGTGTGTATTTATATATACATAATAAATATACACAGTACACACACATATATTATGTAAACTAAAACTTTTTATTTTGGATGCGATTAATCATTTGACAGCACTAATTTATTTTGATTTCATAATTTTTTTATTTAAGTTTTAGTCGTTTTAGTACTTCAACTTCAACTTATTTTATTTCAGTTGGTAGCCAAGCCAGTGGACAATTGACAATTTTCATTTTATTTTTATAAGTAAAATTATTTATATTTATATTTATCATTTCATTGTTATTTCAATTTTCATTTTGTTTTATTACTTTAATTAATTAATTTTATTTTATTTTAATAAAAAAATTTTTTAGCACCAAACTTTACTTTGCAAAAACAAATGTATTGTAAATAAACTGGCAGCTGTGAGTATCAGAACTTTACTTTAAAAAAATACATTAGCAACATTTAAAATATTACAGATTTAACTTATATGGACATTTTTTTTTTAACTTAGAGTTAAACTGACAGCAAAAAGATGTAACACAAAAACCTCATGTAAATTAAAAACATTTATTTAAATTAAAAACAATCTACAAATGTAAGCTGTCACACAGGCAGTTCTGGGAATTTTTCGTTGTAAATCTAAATCATAAGATGACTCGCTCTTTTTCACTTCCAAAAACTGTACATTTAAGAGTATTTTACTTGTGTATACATGGATGCATTTTAATTCAAGTTGCTAGCTATAAACATTTAGTTTTACCTGTTGAACTAATCAGAAACAACCACAGAAGATGTCAGTTTACGCTAATGGCGAATATAGCATATTGTTTGTATCATAATACAGCGACATTCATTATTGACAGTTTTCCCATAGTTTCCTGAGCTTCATCATCTGTCCACTCTGCTTATCCGGCAGCCCTCCGCTTGTAATTATCAGTGAGTATTCAGTGCTGGCTCGCAGAGCTCCAGAGATGAAAGCTGCACTGTGTCCTCCTCGCGAGGCTCCACGCAGTCGACTTTCACAGCGCTGCTAGCCTTCAACTCCCTGCTTCACTATTTCATGAGCAGGACCAAAGAGAAGAGCTAATTGCCCACAGACAGCTCTATCAAAATAAGGTCTTCACAGAGGACGGCCGTCCATACACTCTGCTTACGCTGAGGAGAGAAGAGGTGACGGAGTGCTGTTGTTCTTGACCCTCTACCTGAAAGTCACTCAGGGTTCACGCTGATGAAAATTGTATAGCATATTTCATCAGTGTTTCTAGAAGTCTTGAAGAACCCAGATTTTAATTATTTATCATCAGTGTTGAGGAAGCATCTTTATGAGTGGCAAGCTCCTGTATTTATTTCAAGCTGGGACAGAGTTTAGTTGCATGCTGCTGTTTTTGACTCTGTATATTTTGTGAGGTTGTATATTTTCTTATTAATTCTTATACTGTATTTTCTTATTTAATTTTATTTTATTTTAATATTATGTTTTTATTATTTCAAACAAGGATGCAAACACTATATATTTTGCATCATTTTCATATTTTTTACCCAAAAATATTTAGTTGCATGCTGCTATTTTTGACTCTGTATATTTTGTATAGTACTATAATTCCTTATTTTAGTTTTTGTCATTTAATTTAGTTTTTATTTAAGTTTTGGTTGTTTTAGTACTTTTTATATAAAACTTTTTTTTTTTCATTTGGTAGCCAAGGTGTTGGCCAATTGACAGTGTTCAATTTATTTTTAAAATACAATTATTTATATTTTATTTCAGTGTTATTTCAATTTTTAGCACCAAACTTTACTTATTTACAAAAGCAAATATTTGAAATGTATGGGAAATAAACTTGCAGCTGTGGGTATTAATTTTATTTTATTTTATTTTATTTTATTTTATTTTATTTTATTTTATTTTAGCAATGATGCAAACACTGTATATATTGTGCATCATTTTTATACTTTTTCCTCAAAAATATTTAGTTACATGCTACTGTTTTTGACTGCATATTTTGCATTGTACTATATTTTACTATAATTTATATAGTATATAATATAGTATATAGTAATTTATCTAAATCTATAATTTACTATTTAGATTTAGATTTAGTCATTTAGCAGATGCTTTTATCCAAAGCGACTTACAAATGAGGACAATGGAAGCGATCAAATCCAACAAAAGATCAATGATATGCAAGTGTTATGACAAGTCTCGGTTAGCCTAATGCAGTACACGTAGCAAGGTGATTTTTATATAATAAATAAAAAGAAAGCAAATAGATAGAATAGAAAAAGAATAGGGAATGTTAGAGTTAGAGGGTCTTTTGTATTATGAATAAAAAGAAAACAAGTAGATAGAATAGAAATGAATAGAGAAAGCTAGTGTTAGAAGCCTTCTTTTAAAGAAAACAGGCAGTTAAAAAACAAATAGAGAGTGCAAGTGTTAGAGGGCTTTGTTTATAAAAAAAGAAAACAAATAGATAAAATAGAAAGTCAGAGGGTCAAAAAAAGATGGAAGATGTGTGTTTTTAGCCTTTACTTGAAGATGGCTAAGGCTGCTCAGAGTCAGTTGGGCAGATGATTCCACCCTCAAGGCAAATTATTATTATTATTATTTTTTTCTTCAAACAGGGGTGAAACACCACATATATTTTGCATCTTTATAATAATATATATATACATTTACCAAAATATATATTTTTCAAAATATTTTGGTAAATGCTGCTGTTTAGCTTTGCATTTGCTGATGCATATTCTGTATACTACTGTATTGTCTTTTTACAGTATTTAGTGTAAATTTAATTGTGAGTTTAATTCTGTCACCCGAGATTTATTTATTCAAAAACCCTTATTGTTTTTGAACCAGAACTATGCAGCTCTTTATAAGTTATAGACTTATAATTTTTTGCTTTCTTAAATAGCTTCATTGTAGTTAGTTTCAAGTAAGCACTATTTGCACTACAAACCAGTATGATTATGATAAATTAAAATAATATGATAGCAAATACAAGTCTGCAATATCAAGCAGCATAACAGACTGTTTTTTTTTTGGTAAAATAACTGGATTTTGGATTTTAGTATTTTGAAAACAGCTCAT
Source organism: Schizothorax lantsangensis (assembly GCA_027422415.1). Classification (NCBI taxonomy): domain Eukaryota; kingdom Metazoa; phylum Chordata; class Actinopteri; order Cypriniformes; family Cyprinidae; genus Schizothorax; species Schizothorax lantsangensis. Next base: position 11,375,340 of record CM049847.1, on the reverse strand, counting down.
GCTACTGAAAAGTGTCGTTAAAGATTAGTAGCAACAACTTTAAGTTAGTTATTTTGCAATATTGTTTACCTGTTTACAGTTGATGGTTGTGGACGGCTTCATTCACATTGATCAGCATTTCCATTTTTTTGCTTCAGGCTCATGATATGAATCTTTAAGTTCATTTGCAACTCATAATAAAATATTTATTCATGCCTGATTATTTGCATTGCATAAGAAACTGCTTAAACCGCACAAAACCACCCATGCATAACCAGGGATTCTGAACGTTATTAAGGAAATGCAGGCCACATTCATCATGATATTAATCTTATGCACCGCAATGCATATGTAAACGTTTTAAAGAAGCTCTCAGGCACATTGCTGTGAAAAGTGATATGCTGCTGAAATAATAATGGACTGATTTATAAGAATCTTCACATTGTAAATATGTAAATCCACAAATAAGATATCTATTGCATTAACGAGGTGTTTGCAACAGCACATTTTGAGCGTGTAGGTTAACCTTTTGTTCACATTCCGCTGGCTTTATTTTATTTTATTTTATTTGTTATTTTATTTTATTTTATTTGTTATTTTATTTTATTTTATTTTGATAGATAAATAGATAGATAGATAGATAGATCTAAAATTAGTTTTTAGTTTTAGTTAGCGATAATAACCCTGATTCTCGTTCTGTCTTTGCCAGTGGGATGCGATCAACGAAATGGACGAGTATTTCAGCCCCATCCACACGTACCAGGTGTGCAACGTTATGAGCCCGAGTCAGAACAACTGGCTCCGGACCAAGTGGATCCAGCGAGACGGCGCGCGGCGGATCTACATAGAGATAAAATTCACGCTGCGAGACTGCAACAGCATGCCAGGCGTGCTCGGTACCTGCAAGGAGACCTTTAACCTCTACTACTATGAGACCGACCGCGACGTCGGCACCAGCATCTGGGAGAGTCAGTTCTCCAAGATCGACACCATCGCGGCAGACGAGAGTTTCACTAACGTGGACCTGGGGGTGAGGAGACTCAAGCTCAACACTGAGATCCGCGGCGTCGGGCCGCTCAGCAAACGCGGCTTCTACTTGGCCTTCCAGGATATAGGAGCCTGCATTGCTATCGTGTCCGTCCGAGTCTATTACAAGCGCTGCACGGGAATGGCTCGCAACCTGGCTGTCTTCACAGACGTGGTCACGGGGGCCGACTCATCCTCACTGGTGGAGGTCAGAGGTCAGTGTGTGGACCACGCTGAGGAAAGGGACACTCCTAAGATGTACTGCAGCGCTGAGGGCGAGTGGCTCGTTCCTATTGGACGATGTGTGTGCAGCGCTGGCTTTGAGGAGCACAGAGACAACTGCATTGGTGAGTGACAATATTATTCTGCATGAATTTTGAATACTTCGGGCAACTGGATTTTTTACATTACCCAGTCCAGCCAATGATATTCTGGTCACTAGATGCGGCTTAAGTCTCTTCTTCAGCTGAAGGCAATTGTTTTTGCCTGTTTTATTATATGCTATGAGGATGTAGGACGTTGTTGAGGTTACATGTGTTTGATAATTAGGGATAGAGGCTTGTAGTCAATAGTCAGTAGTCTTGGCCTTAATGAGAACCATTAAATTAGATGTAGCATTAATCATAAATGCTTGATATAATAATTAGAGAGGAGATAAGAAGGCTGAGTAGTCGATTGGTCTCCAACAAAACAAAACAAACAAAAAAATATATATAGAAGATGCTGTATAGAAGATGATTTTAGAGATTTTAGAGAATATTAAAATAATTAATATTAAAATAAAGTATATATATATATATATATATATATATATACAGGTGCATCTCAGAAAATTAGAATATGGCGAAAAAGTTCATTTTTTTTTGTAACTTATTTCAAAAAGTGAAACGTTCATATATTTTAGATTCATTACATGTAAAGTAAAACATTTCAAAAGTTTTTTTTGTTTTAATTTTGATGATTAGAGCTTACAGCTCATGAAAGTTAAAAATCAGTATCTCAAAATATTAGAATATTTATTATTGGTATATTTACTAAAAAAAAGGATTTGCAAAACAGAAAAGTTCAAGTTCTTTAAAGTATGTTCATACTTGTTCGGGGCTCCTTTAGCACAAATTCCAGCATCAGTGAGGTGTGGCATGGAAGCGATCAGCCTGTGGCACTGCTGAGGCACTATTGAGCCTTCAGCTCGTCTGGATTGTTGGATCGACTGTTTCTCATCTTTCTCTTAAAAATATCCCATAGATTCCATATGAGGTTCAGGTCAGGCATGTTGGCTGGCCAATCAAGCACAGTAATATCATGGTCAGCAAACCACTTGGAAGTGGTTTTGGCACTGTGGGCAGGTGCTAAAGTCTTGCTGGAAAAGGAAATCAGCATCTCCATAAAGCTTGTCAGCAGATGGAAGCATAAAGTGCTCTAAAATCTCCTGGTAGATGGCTGCATTGACTTTGGACTTGATAAAACACAATGGACCAACACCAGCAGACGTCACGGCACCCCAAATCATCACTGACTTCGGAAACTTCACACTGGACTTGGATTGCAGCTTGGATTCTGTGCCTCTCCACTCTTCCTCCAGACCTTGATTTCCAAATGAACAGCAAAATTTACTTTTATCTGAAAAGAGGACTTTGGACCACTGAGCAACAGTCCAGTTCTTTTTCTCCACAGCCCAGGTAAGATGCTTCTGACGTTGTCTCTGGTTCAGAAGTGGCTTGGTAGCCCTTTTCCTGAAGACTTCTGAGCGTGGTGACTCTTGATACACTGACTCCAGCTTCAGTCCACTCCTTGTGAAGCTCTCACAAGTGTTTGAATCAGCTTTGCTTGACTGTATTCTCAAGCTTGAGGTCATCCCTGTTGCTTGTGCACCTTTTCCTACCCAAATTCTTCCTTCCAGTCAACTTTGCATTTAATATGCTTTGATACAGCACTCTGTAAACAGCCACACCTTTCAGTAATGACCCTCTGTGACTTACCCTCTTTGTGGAGGGTGTCAATGTTCGTCTTCTGGACCATTGCCAAGTCAGCAGTCTTCCCCATTATTGTGGTTTCAAAGAACAAGAGATACCCAGAATTTATACTGTATGAATGGTCATTTATTATTGTTATTTATAACTCAAATGTAAATATTCTAATATTTTGAGATACTGACTTTTGACTTTCATTAGCTGTAAGCTCTAGTCGTCATCAAAATTAAAACAAAAAAACTTTTGAAGTGTTTTACTTTACATGTAATGAATCTAAAATATATGAAAGTTTCACTTTTTGAAATAAGTTACAATAAAAAAAAATACTTTTTCACCATATTCTAATTTTCTGAGATGCACCTCTATATACATATATACAGTATATATATATTAGGGGTGGCACGGTACATGTATTCGTACCGAACCGTCATGGTACAGGAATCTCGGTTCGGTGCATGAGATTACGATGAATACAGGCAATTCACCCCCAATCCAGAAGGGAGCGCCCGCAGCAATGCAATGCTGTTTGATAACCGCCAGCAGAAGAACAGTGAATGCCAACGGTGACACAGAGGAGGCCGCGCTGATGTTTGGCTCACTGTATTTTATTTTGATAAAGTACCAACTGGCTGTCTAGTTAGCAATGCTGGAACTGATGTGTGTGTGCGCGTGTGTGTGTGTGCGCGTGCTCCGGCGCAATCACTTCAACTGTTTCCTTATACCAGCAGAATTAACTTTAAACACTTATTGTCTTATTAATAATCACTGTATAAAGGTCTGCTTTTATTTGTGTACACTCACAATGAAAACAAAACAGATTATATATATATATATAACATGTAATAATATGTAGTATTTTCACATCTAGATGGAACTTTTTTTTAATTTGCACTACTGTCTGTTCAAAATAAATGAAAAGAAACTGAGAATAGTAGATTTGTTTTTTGTTTTTTCATGTTGTACCGAAATCGTATCAAACCGTGACCCCCGAACCGAGGTACGTACCGAACCGTGACATCTGTGTACCGTGCTACCCCTACTATATATATATATACAATTGTGTTCAAAATAATAGCATTGTGTTTAAAAAAGCGAGTAAAGCTCAAAATCCTTATAATAATTTTTACTTCAATACACAAAAATGCATTGGGAACATTGAACATTCTATTCTAAATCAAAACATGAAGAAGAATTTAGCAAATGTGTTATTACTTTACAGAAAGTGAAGAAAAAGGTATATTAGGCTGTTCAAAAAAATAGCAGTGTCTGCATTTTTCTTTACAAAGTCAAACATTTACTGGATAAACAGAAAAATGCTTGAAGATTTAGCTTTCTTGTGAATGATTGAACTAATATGTAGTTGTATATCCACGGTTTCTGAGAACTGCTTCACATCTGTGTTGCATGGAGTCTGGCACATGTGAACAGGTATTCCAGCCCAGGACGATTGCACTACATACCACAATTCCTCTGCATTTCTTGATTTTGCCTCAGAAAGAGCATTTTTGATGTCACCCCACAAGTTTTCTATTGGATTTAGGTCTGGAGATTGGGCTGGCCACTCCATAACGTTAATCTTGTTGGTCTGGATGCTGCTTGCTTACTGGTGTGTTTGGGTTCGTTGTCTTGTTGAAACACCCATTTCTTGCCGATAGCTTGGTTTCACATACGCGTCTTTCTAATTGTTACAGTACTCACATTTAACTTTAGACTTTCTTTGATCACCCTGGAGCTGATCATTGGCTGAGTCTTTTCCATTTTGGCTATTCTTTGATCCATTTAAACGGTAGTTTTCCATTTTCTTCCACATCTTTCTGGTTTCGGTTGCCATTTTAACCCTTTGGGGTCTAAGGGTGTTTTGGGGGCCTGGAGAAGTTTTGACATGCCCTGACATTGTGCTTTTTTCAGTTGCTTATAAACATATAAATGGCTAAAGTCTAATAACACTGTAAACAGCACAAACTGGGCTACAATAAAATGGTAGCAGCATTTATGTACATGGTTTTGTTTTTGAGAAAGAAACGTTTATGCGTGGTTAATGAAAAACTAACATTTTGAAGTCACTGAAATAAGGCCATAAAAAAACATACAGAACATTTGTTCACAAGACTTTTGAGAACTGGATCTTGTAGCCTAGAGTTTTTGCTTCAAAATTATATGAAAATCATCTTGTTTACTTTCTCACAGAAAACAATATATTAATTAAAATTTTCTAAGACACTTTTTGAATAGAAAAGGTCTATGCGAGAAGGCGTCAACCTTCACATTCACACCTGAGAAGACAAAGGCCCGCATAATGAGCTTCATAATGAGCAATTGGTGATGAGTTTTTGTCTCAAGGTCTGCATTTACAGTCACACCAGAGGTGTTAAACTGGGATTAGGACTTGGTTTTATGCAGATCAATCATTTTCTTTTTGAACCTTGCCTTATACACAGAGGCATTGTCATGTTAGAATAGAAAAGGGTCCTGTCCAAACTGTTGCTATAATATTAGAAGCACACAATTTCCTAGAATATCATTATATGCTTTAACATTAAGATTTGTACTCATAGAAATTACTAAAGTAGTCAAACCTGTTCATTAGAAGGGGGCGACCCAATACTTTTGGCAATATAGTGTATATATATATATATACTGTATATATATATTCTTTTTTAATTAATTTATTTTTATTGTATTACATTTTTATTTATTTGCAGATTTAAAAAGTTTTTACATATAAAATTATTAAAATTAATTATTAAAATTTCTTTAAAATATGTGTATGCAGTTTTAGTTATTTTAGGTGAAGTAATTCAAAATGAAATTACTGTGTAGAGGATGATTTTAGAAACACTTTAATTTAATTTAACACTTAATATTAAAATAAATAAATAAATAAATATTGAATTTATGTATGTATGTGTATATATTTTTTTCTTTCACATTTCACTTTTTTTTGTTGCTGTGCTGCTGTAAAGAGGATGATGCACAATTAAAAATGTTAATAATATATTTTTTTATGATATGTTTATTATTAAAATAGTAAAGTATTATATAATATATAATATAATGCATTTTTGATGTAATAGTTTTAGCTGCAATGACACATAATATAATATAATATAATATAATATAATGCATCAGGTTCAAAATTATTAACATCATTTTTAAATGAACAAAGATGATGCACATATAATAATGTTGTTATAGATTAATTATATTATATTATAATATATAAATTTTTGGTCCTAATTTATGAGATTTTTAAAATGCCTTTGGTATTTAATTTCTCAGTTCTATTTACCAGCTCGTTTTTGCAGTTCTCATAGCACTGGAATGAGCAGCCACATTATATTTTACGGGGCACATGGCTAAATGCTGTAGAATTGTTAGTAATTCAATTTCCATCGTGTTGGCGGTACCGCAGCATTCTGTTTTGACCATATTTCTCAAGCCGTCACAAACTCATAGTTTGTCAGGTAATTTTCTGCTCGATCTGTGGCTAATAGCACTCACGGCAATCCATTTCCTTTTCCTCTGCCTCCTTTCTAAAGTGCTGGCGCTGTCTGTGCGTGCCAGTAAAGGTTAAGTGTCTGAGCCGCAGAGTCAGGCTTTCGGTGTCTAAACTGGGTCGCTGTGCTAATTCTCTCAGCAAACGCGGCCTCCTCTAGTCACGCACATCTCAGGGACAAACCCGACTCGGCAAACTGGGCTGCTCTTGGACACTGCAAAACAAAAAAAAAATTGGTTTTCCACTCTTGAAGCCTTAGGCGCAGACCACCATGGAAGGATTGCATGTCGTCGCAATAGAAAATGTCAAAAGGCTTCCCGTTTTCTTTGACCGAGAGCCGAGCGATGGGATTTATGTGCAGATCAAAACAGAGCGCTAGCTTCACGTCTCACTCCTGTCAGCTTCATTTTGGGTTTCCAGTGGCAGCCGTTGCTCCCGGGCCTTCCGGTCCAGCGTGAAAATGTAGGGAAATATCTATTTCAGAGGAGATGAGATAGTTCATGCTCATTGGGGTAGCAGGAGCCTTGTCAAATCCACTCCATTTGGCAACTTGATTTAACCTACTTAGATTCAAGGGAGAGTGTCTTCCCCACCTGTTCGGCCGCCGCTGTGGGCTAACTTATTCATGAGTGCTTGTAAACAGGCTTCTATGCAAAACTATTGTGTTTGGAGGGCCATGATGATGCTGTGCTGGGGTTAACAATCAGAAAATACTGCGGGCTCCAGAGGTCTCAGGTCATATTGACAGTCGGGAATTGAAAAGCCTGTATTTCCTATTCTTATTCCTGTTCTTATTTGTACCTGACTTATGTGTGTCAGAGATCATATGTGATTATTGGGGACTTTCAGCAGCGTTGACCAGATTTTTTTCAAAGGCTTTAAAATGCAGAAGAGTATTTCGTATTTCACATATGTATTTTAAATATGTGTATTTGAAATACTGCCCATCCCTGAATATAAGTTAGTTGCATATCATTGCTCTTTTGTTGATTTTGATTGCTTCCATTGTCTTTATTTGTAAGTCACTTTGGATAAAAGCATCTGCTAAATGACTATGTAAATGTAAATGTAATGTAAGTAAAAAAAAACAGCATTCATTTTAAATAGAAATCTTTGTGTAACAGTTTAAATGTCTTTACTTCCACTTTTTTTTACTAATTTAATGTGTCCTTGCTAAATATATGAATATAAATAAAGAATTAATTTTACTTTTAATTACTTCACTGAAAATATCTAAAACTAAAACTGAAATAAAAAATGTGTTATATATTAAAAAAAAATATATATATGTATGTATTTATTTATTTTGCTGTGATGCTGTAAAGAGGATGAGACAATAAAATATAAAATAAAATATTAATAATATTAATTGTCTTATAATATGTTTAACATTAAAATAGTAAAGTATTATATATAATATAATACAAAAATATTAGCAAAAGCTATAATAGTATGTCAGTGGTACTAAAATGATACTGATACACACACACACACACACACACACACACACACACACACACACACGTACGTACGTATTTATCACGTTATGGGGAGCAAATGTCCCCACAAAGATAGTAATACCAGTAAATGTTGACCATGTGGGGACATTTTTTGGTCTTCATGAGGAAACAAGCTTATAAATCACACAGAATGGAGTGTATTGAAAATCTGAAATAGCAGAAAGTTTTCTGTGGAAACCCTTGTGTGTCTGTGTGTGTACATTTCAATTTCAACTCAATTCTATTCTTTTGAACTTTCAATTCATCAAAGAATAAGTGATTCTCTGTTGTTAACCGAAAACAAGCACTGTAATGTATTATGGCACTGAAGGTTACCCAAGCATCGCTAGCACCGTAAAAATGTGTGAATCTGTTTAAAGTGGGTATACATTGTCTGTTGAAGGTGTACATTTCACTGCAAAATTGTGTTTTATGTTTGTACTAGGCGGCCATGTTTGTTATTGCTATACTATTGTATGATGTTGATTGCCAGTTTTCACTCACTGTGAGACATTAGTGTGACATTACTTAAGTCATTTTGAATAAAACATTAGTGTTGGACATTACAATAAATGCATAACATAATACATCTTTGGCACGCATTTCTTGTCTAGCATTAACAATACGCTTAAGAAATTGCGAGGGCACAAAGCGAAGCTTAACAAGAATGCCGTACATTGTCCAAAGATGAAATAGCATTTCTTTATTCCGAAGGGCTCAGAGTTCAGAGTTGTTTATTGAAGTCTTTTGTTCGTCGTTGAGTTTTGTAAAAATCTCACAAGTCTGACTTCGTAACATTTCCTGACATTAGATGATTTCTAAGCCAATCAAAATCTACAGTACATTGTTGAAGAGGCCAGCTTTTCACAATCCAAGCCACCAATTTCCACTTTTCTTGCTCTCACAGATTATAATTATAAACTCCTCTGTACAATCTAGCGTGCATGTGCTAGTGATTGTTAGGCATCTTGCTGGCTTTCATGAGGCGACACATCAGCAGCCCATTGGCATAAGTGAATTTCAGAACGCTTTAGTCTGTCACTCCTGACAGCCTACAATCTAATGAAAAGGAAATAAAGAGAGCTGTAGAGTTTTAATATATATTGCATTAGATCATACGTCTGAACGCAGCCAATCAGTTTATGGATTTACTAAGCAGACAGATTCGGTTATGTCACATAGACCTCCAGCTGTATGTTTGTTTCTCACAGACTTGACAACCAGGTGAAAATATGAAGCGATTCGAGAGATATGATGAACTGGCTTTGCATATACTGTAAGTTATTTATTTGCATGTGTAATCTGTGTTGTTTTAGGCCCCTGTTCACTGTTATGCACATCTCGCTGATCGGTTTTATGCTGCACAAGTGTTTGATATTTCTGAAGTTGAGGAAAGGATATTAATGTTTGTTATGCTTTTTTTTAAAGTCTGTTTACATATTTTTAAGGAGTTGAGGAGGACACCATCTGTGCTCATACAGTATAATCAGCCGTATAAATATATTAACAGGGAGATTTGTTGTCACGACATTAAAAAAGACCTTTGTTAAGGTGTCAAATTTATATTTATATATATTTTTATTAGGCTGAGAACAGAGGTACATTTACAGAACCTCAGAAAACAAGGATACTGCTCAAGGATGTTCACGATGCATGAACATTTAGACACATTCTTGAAGGAATATTTCAGGTGTAATGCAAATGTTGAGCTATATCTTTATTAGAATTTGTAGCTCATTTACCACAGACAAAATGTTATAAAAAGTTTATTTTATAAAAAAAAAAATGTTTATAGTTAGGCACTTTTTTATTTTTCATTATTATGTAAACTGTGTAAAATATTGCATGTACACTGCTGTTCAAACAAAAATGTTTCTTGAGAAGCAAATTATCATGTTAGAATGATTTCTGAAGGAGCATGTGACACTGAAGACTGTAATGATGCTGAAAATTCAGCTTTGCGTCACAGAAATAAATTATATTTTAAAATATTTTAAAATAGAAAACAGTTATTTGAAATTGTAAATAATATTTCACAAAATTACTGTTTTTACTGTACATAAAGTTGTTCCTTTATTGAAAAAGGGGGAAAAGTTTATATGGATGAACTTTGTTATCCACTTAACTAATAACTAGATAACTAGTTATCTAAAAACTAATAAACAGTCTCATTCTACTATTCTTGCATGTGTCATGCAAAGGTTACCTGGTCCTGACATTTTAAATTGAATTGCATTACACTGCTTACTGTCTTTGTAAGTGCATTGTGTTAAACATATTTTTTCTCCATTTTTTACTGACAGAAGAGTCCAAATAGTGGCAGTCGGCAGCATGCCACAGAACTTATATTGAACCCAGAACGTGTCTATATGTCTGCCGGCTCGTAGTTAAAATCGAACACGCAAGTAGTAATTTACTGTTTCATTTGAGCCACATTATATGTCAAATAAAGCAAAACAATAGCAGCCAACAACACATTGGTGGCCCTGATAACAAAACCAGATACTGCGGCTGTAAATGGAAAGAATGAGGATTTGCGAGAGGGGCGGAGAGGTAGGGTGGGTGACTAATTAGCCTTTTTTGTGTCTTAGCTGGGCGTGCATTGTGTACAGCATGAGGTTTTTCTGGCCAACATATTACACAGGGATTAAATCAGGAAACTGGGGGCTCCAGTGGACAATATTAAAGCCCCGCACGCAACTATGCCATTGTGGTGACGGTGTTTAATCTGTCAGACCACCACGCAGGCAGGCGGACGGAGGAATAGTGCTGGAGAAAGGCAGAGGAAAGGGCTTTTTCCTGATAAAGGAATGAATTTTATCTCAGCAAGACGGAGCTACACGGTGTCACACAAAATCTCGGCCCCCTCCCCAACCATCAATATTGGCACTTGTATCAGAAATAGTGAGAAACAGTTGGCAAACAAAAGCTACGATCATTTATTCCATGCAGCTGCCGTCCATATTTAGTATTATAATTTATGGGGCTCTGTAGATTCAAATTCATGTGTTTGCTAATGTAATGACACTGGAGGGACATGAATGACAGTGTGGTGTTGATAATGAGGGGAAATTATTAAACACGTTATATAATCAGATTTTTAGATTGTGATTTTTTTGCAGTTAATTTAAACCAAACTCTGCAGACGTGAAAAACAGGCCTGCCTCCCCGTTCGCAACCAAAAACCGAATGTCTTATCAGCCTATTTGCATTGCCATTGTTCTCACGCAACAAACGGGCTGTGTGATAAAAATCCACAAAGCCGCAGCATCACAGTAACTTCATAAGATAGATCAAGTCTGTGTAAAGACTAGAGAATAAGAAAAGCACACTCTGCTTTTCTCTGGTAATTGCCACACACAAAACATCAGAGTTTCTCATTCAGATGGCTTCTTTTTGTCAGAGGCACTGTAAACTCCTCGCTCCATGCGCTTCAATTAGACACGCTTAGATAGGTGACAGCAATTCAATCAAACAATTAGCAGCCATTTAATGCTCATTAACAGAGATGCGTTTGTCTCATTTGATGTGGCTGCACAATATTTCCAAAGGAAAATGCTTTTGGATTTTTTGCCATACACTGACTGTTGCACAATGCCAACATGAACAACTGTTGAACAACAAACTTTTAGTATGTTATTCCCATCAAACACAAAATGTGAAAAAGTGAAATTCAGTGAAATGTGAAAGTCAGTGTTTTCATCTTTTGCATTCTTACAATTCTTACAATCTCTTGGCATATATATATATATATATATACATAATAGTGCTGTCATCGATTAAAAAATGTAATCGGGTTAATCACAGTCTGGATTAATCATGATTAATCACAAATTAAAACTAGGATACAGTAGACTATTTTTAACCTGAAAACTAAGTAAACATTTAAGAAAATATAATTTGCAAATGTAATTATATTAGAATTAGATATTTAATATAATCAAATAAAAAAATATATAATTTAAAAATATATAGGGCCAGATTTACTAACAGCTTGTGCTAGCGCATACCGTCTTTTGGCGTTAAAATAGTACTGTCAGAACTCACTTCAAACCACCATCGATGTTTGTACTAAAGATTTTGCGCAGTGGTCTCGTTTACTGTTGTTATATTAGCCTTTTATATCGCTGAAAAGGCATTTTTGCATATTCATCTGACCTTATCGTGAATATATAATCTATAGCATTTGTAGGATTTTCCCTTTCAGATGCTGTGTAAAATTTATGGGAGGAGAGTCTTCAAATGAATCACGTTGTTTGTGATGTTACAACGCCTCTCCGTTCTGATTGCCAGGTACTTCCAACGTTATACACTCGTCAAAAGGATTATTTTAATGTTTTTTTTGTCTATATACACTTTGCCATTATTTAAAAGTGCCCAAAAATAACGCATTGTAATTTTTCCCGCGACTTAAAATAGCAGGCGATAGCCGCAGCCGCTACCCTGGCAACACACTTTGCTGTATCTCATCACACACTGGTAGATAACCTTCCGCGCTGCGAGCAGGAAGAAGTGGGGTCAAACCTTATCAAACGATTAATTTGCGTAAAAAAAATATTAACGCGTTAAATTGTTAGAAAATCACCGTTAACGCAGAATTTCCCCCTAATATATATACATAATACCATTGGTGCCACATTAAAACTAACAGTAGGCTATTTTTAACCTGCGCATTTAAGAAAATATAATTTGCGATGGGAATTATATTAGGGGAATTGGAATTGCGCTAATATAATCTAAAAATATATAGGGCCAGATTTACTAACAGCTTGTGCGCCCCGTCTTTTGTTTAGTAAATCTGGCCCATAATCTGTTATGGAACATTTTGTATTTTGTATAAAATATATTAAATTAGAAGTAAATGAAGAAGACTTTTGGACCCCACTGTGCATATTTAATGAAAATAAATCATTATTCTTTCTCTTCTAATACGAAGAAAAAAAAAGAATATTATGGCAAGATATAATAAAGACCATTTAAATCAACTGAGTGACTAGTTTTGCTAAGCCTATTGCACCAGAAATGGAGATAAATGCTCTTTACGCTCTGTGCCAACTGGGGCGGCATCTAATCATAGACTCGCTTTGCTACATAGCTTACGCACCTCCATAGCTGCTAAAATTAATGCCAGCCAGTGAAGTTTTTAATATCTGTGCTGAGGTCCCTTCTTCCACCAGGATTTGTTAACGTGGTGCCATGTTTCATTTCTGCCTATTAGTGCATGTGAGAGACGTTTAAGAACATAATTAAAGTGGGACGCCCCTGTGGGAGCGTTCAGGTAGATTAAACGACTTCATTAGCTTTACGCTACAGCAAGTGTGTGATGTAGCCACCGGACAGAAGCAGTGGTCCGAGGTACAGGGCTTCCCTGCTGGGAGTCGACTGTCAAGGATCGTACAGCGCGTGCAGATGCATCTCGTTAGCAAGAGTTTCGACGGTTGAGCAAATTATTACCTTGCTGGTTGAGATGTTTTTGAGAACTTTGTAAACCAGTTTGGACTAGTTTATAGCATTTTAAATGGCCAGTGCTGCTGGTCTGTTCAATATTTTAAAAAATAAAAAATAAATAAAAGCCTAAGGTGGTTTGTTGGTCTTAAATGGTCTGATTTAAAGGCATACTTCAACCAAAAATGCAAATTCTATATGAGTTTCTTTCTTCTGTTTACCACACTAGAATCTATTTTGGTAACCAAATAGTTGCTGGTAGCCATTGACTTTCATAGTATGGGGGGGGGATCAGTGGCTTCCAGCACTACTTTTTGGTTACCAACATTCTTCAAAATATCCAAGCTGTAGATGTCTTCATTCCTTACATAATTTGCTCACCAATGGATCCTCTGTAGTGAATGGGTGCCATTAGAATGAGAGTCCAAACAGCTGATAAAAATAAATAAAAATCACAATTATCCACAAGTAATCCACTCGACTCCAATCCATCAGTTAACGTCTTGTGAAGTGAAAAGTTGCATGTTTGTAAGAAACTAAAGTTTGTAACTTCAAACCTTACAACCTTACAAACTTGTCTGAATCAGGAGAGAAATATGCACATATATGTTGGTAGATTTTGATGTGAGAGGACAACTCATCTACCTCTTGGATGGCCATTTTCATTTTTGAGTGAACTATTCCTTTAAGATGGATTTTGTTTCCATTAGCCCAACTTGACCATTCAAAACTAGCATAAATCAAATCAAATCACTTTTATTATCACATCATCACAGCACATGTGCCTTGATGAGTGAAATTCTTGAGAGCGTGCTCCATACAGTGCAGAACAATTAACATAGACAGTACCATTACTTACTTACAGACTTATATAGATGACAATGTGCAACTATAGCGACATACACCAATAACACATATTACTGCAGTTTCACACACACTAGTGCACTATTAGACATACTTACAGTATATCAATACACATTATACACTGTATGGCTACACATCACCGAGTACTACATTATCCCGTGTACACAGTATATACACACACAGTAATATGCAAAGGTGCAGTAGATTATACATAAGATGGATACGCAAATGTCATGGATGTGCATTGGTTGGTATCCAGTGGTAGCAGATAGATTGTTGTATTATTGCAGTGTGTATGTGTAGTCCAGTTTGAACTGTGGAGTTAAAGTGCAGTGCGTGGCATATCGTAAAGTGGGAGTGTGCTGTAGGGTGTATTAGTTCTGACTGTTCATTAGCCTGATAGCCTGAGGGAAAAAGCTATCCCTCAGTCGGCTAGTGAGGGATCGGATGCTGCGGAGACGTCTTCCTGAGGGCAGCAGAGAGAACAGTCTGTGGGACGGGTGGCTGGAGTCATTGATGATCCCCCGGGCTTTCCTTATACACCGCCTGGTGTAGATGTCCTGGAGGGAGGGAAGCTCACCTCCAACAATGTGGCGGGCAGTTCGCACAACCCTTTGCAAAGCTTTGCGGTTGCCAGCGGTGCTGTTTTCAAACCAGGCGGTGATGCAGCCGGTCAGGATGCTCTCCACAGTGCAGGTGTAGAATGATCTGAGGATGCTGAGGCTCATTCCAAACTTCCTCAGCCGTCTCAGGAAGAAGAGGCGTTGATGTGACTTCTTCAGCACTGCATCTGTGTGAGCGGACCATGTGAAATCCTCAGTGATGTGAACGCCGAGGAACTTAAAGCTGTTTACCCGCTCCACAGGTGTCTTGTCGATGATGATGGGTGTGTGTTCTCTGCTCTGTCTCCTGAAATCCACCACCAGCTCCTTGGTCTTGTCGATGTTGAGTGAGAGGTGGTTCTCCTGACACCATTTAGTCAGGGTACTCACCTCCGCTCTGTAGGCCGTCTCATCGTTGTCAGTGATCAGCCTATCACCGTTGTGTCGTCAGCGAATTTGACGATGATGTTGGAGCTGTGTGTGGCTGCACAGTCATGTGTGTACAGGGAGTACAGGAGTGGGCTGAGGACGCAGCCCTGCGGAGCACCAGTGTTGAGGGTCAGCGGAGATGAAGTGTTGTTGCCCATTCTGACTTTCCAAATCAAACGAAAGCATGCCTTTTATAGTCTTTTTAGCTCATCCAGGTTTTTTTTCCTTTAGTCAGCAGGAAGGATGTTAAATGTTCAGAAATACATTTCAAAGGAAGTTCTGACAAATCATTTGAATTCTGTTTAATCATTTATTCATGTTTTTTTCCATGTCACTGGCAGTGGAGTCTATCTGCGCAATCACGAGGATTCTCCAAGTCAATAAAGTCACCGGCCGCATTTCTCCTTCTACTGTTAACGACTCTTCAAGGTCGCCCCCAATTTAGACAAGTTGGTCTCCATCTATCAAGCACTTAGAAACAGGCACCACTTTTCTTGAGTAAATTGATCTGATAGCAATTACCCTCCTGCGCTTGGAAAGTTTAAGATGAGATCTTGGAGGACACAGCCTAACCACAACTACAGACAATAAGATTAAGGGCCAAAATAGAAAACAGAAGCAAAATTGGATGCACGTCCACACAGACCCACACACACATATATCTATATGTATATTAATGCAAGTATTTGAGAGTAAACTAGATAATAGACTCCTCTGCCCTCGTGCTCTATGCCACACAGTGTAGTTAATATCAGATTGCGAGCCACAAACAATTAACTCCTTACGGCCCTCTTATATATCCATTAAAAGCCTCCCTCTGGGATAAACAGACATTTTTACACATGGCCGGTTTCGAATTAGGCTGCTTTCTTCAGGCCAGCACAAGCCATTTTCACAAATTAAGATATGCTTGTGTGTCAAAGGTATATGGTTATTTTGTGCATAGGGGGGTTGTGTTTGTGGGCTTTATAACTCATGCCCTTCTTCTTCTTATAGCCTTGGGATCAATTAAAGGAATAGTTCAATGAAAGTTTTGTCCTCATTTAGCCCTATATCACCACAAACCTGCATTTTTTCCTTTTTTATACACGGACATATACACATAAATGTAATATTTATGTATTTGAATTGCATAGAAAATTTATTTCTATTTGGATTATGCCATTTTGACACAAACCGAAAAAATTAATGTGATGCATATACTGTAAAATTTTTTTTTTAAAGTTATAAATAAAACAAAGATTTCTACTCTTTCTAATTTAATTTGTCACGTTTAATTCATTTTCTGTAATTATTTGTGAAATTTACTAACAATTTCGATACAATTTTTTTTCAGTCATACATAAATGAAACAGAAGAAACATTTGCAACTATTTGACTATTTAAAATATTAATATTTCCAAAATGCATTTGGTTCATTTTAAAATTAAATTAAATAAAAAAATTGGTTCATTGTGAAAATTACATTTATTTAGTTAAAATGTATGAGCTGTTAAAATATGGCTAGATGTGGAATAAGCAATATTCAATTAGTTAAAATGTATGAGATTAGAAATGTGATTTATTGATGATAAATAAATGAACCCGGTTATTGTGTACATTCAGATACAAATATGCATCACAAAAAGTTTATTAGTTTATGTTAAAACTGTCTAATCCAAATGGGTATGCAAATTTTAATGCATAAATCATACATTTAGGCATAAATATTGTTTGAAGTGTATGTGAATGTTGCAGAGCCTGCCCCAGAGGTCCACTCAAGAGATGGGAATTGTCTTTTGATAGTAAATGAGAGAGAGACCAGAGTTGACAGGAAGGACAGGATGACAGGAAGATGGCGGCGCGTTCAGACGCAGCGGCTGCTCCAGGTCCCAAAGACGGTGCTTTTATGTCTTTTAATGTCGTCTGTTCGTCTCCAAATAGTGTAAATTTACCGCTAACTTATAAGGAAATCACTCCAAAACACATATATGATCGCCGAAGCCTTCTGGATATCGGCAATGCGTACAAACAACAACTTGCGCCGGCGGCTATTGAGAATCTACGAGGCCTTTGTTTACTGCTGGAGCCGGACCTCGAGACCGCGGCCTCGCCTACTGACGCTACCCGCACAAGGCAGCGTCGCAAGCGGTGTGAGAGAGGACGGAAGCGCGGTAAGCGCGGAGGTATACGAGCGAGGCTAAGAGCTAATCCCACAAGACCGGCTCTTCCAACAGTCATGCTCTCAAACGTTCGCTCTCTGGAAAACAAACTGGACTTAATACAACTCAGTCGGTCTACACAGCATGAGGCAAGGGATTGTTGTGTGTTTGTTTTCACTGAAACATGGCTAAATGACAACATCCCGGACTCCGCCATTCAGTTGAACAGGCTAACATGCTGCCGATCGGACAGAGACACAACACTTTCTGGTAAGAGCCGCGGTGGTGGCTTGTGTGTTTATATCAACAAAGAATGGTGTAACAATACTGCGGTATTATCAAAACACTGCTCATCACTGGTGGAGTTTATGTTTGTGAAGTGTCGACCGTTCTATATGCCGCGGGAGTTCACGGCCATTGTCATTGTCACGGTTTACATTCCACCGTGTGCCAACACTAAGGACGCGCTTCGTGAACTGTATTGCGCCATCAGTGAACAACAAACAAATAACCCCGACGGCTTTTTCATCATAGCCGGTGACTTCAACCACGCAAATTTAAAGACAGTTTTGCCAAAGTTCTACCAACATGTTAACTTTGCAACAAGAGGAAATAATACGCTGGACTTTGTTTACACAACCGTAAAGAACGCTTACAAAGCTGTACCCCGCCCCCACCTCGGGTACTCAGACCACATCTCTGTTATGCTAATCCCAGCATATAGACCACTTTTGAAACTCGCCAAACCGGTTCAAAAACTCATCACAATCTGGCCAGAAAATGCTACTTCAACACTACAGGACTGCTTTCAGTGCACAGACTGGAACATGTTTAAAGAGGCGGCCACCTACAACAACCACACAGACCTGCAGGAGTACACTGAAACTGTGACTGCTTACATCAAAAAGTGCATGGATGATGTGACAGCCACTAAGACCATCACCACACGTGCAAACCAAAAGCCGTGGATGACAGCAGAGGTTCGTGGGCTGCTAAAAACCAGAGATGAAGCATTCAGATCAGGAGACAAAGCAGCCCTCAATACAGCAAGAGCCAATCTGTCCCGTGGCATCAAAAATGCAAAACGGTCACATGCTCAAAAAATCAATAATCACTTCACGGACAGCAGAGACACACGGAGCCTGTGGCAAGCCATTCAGACCATCACTGACTACAAGCCCCCGCCACAGGCCTGTGATGATGACCCATCCCTCCCCGATACACTCAACCACTTTTATTCACGGTTTGAAATGCAGAACGACACACCTGCACAAAAACTGCCCACACCTCCCAACGACCAGGCGCTCTGTCTGTCTGCAGCCGACGTAAGGAAGACCCTATCCAGGATTAACCCACGAAAGGCTGCGGGTCCTGACAACATACCTGGCCGTGTACTGAAAGACTGTGCTGCACAGCTGACGGATGTCCTAACAGATATCTTCAACACCTCGCTGAGCCAGGCAGTCATCCCCACATGTCTAAAATCCACAACAATCATACCGGTACCAAAGAAATCACCTGTGTCCTGTTTAAACGACTACCGTCCCATAGCACTGACCCCAATCGTGATGAAGTGCTTTGAGAGGTTAGTCATGCAAAAAACCAAAAACAGCCTCCCCAACACACTCGATCCGCTCCAGTTTGCATACCGTCCAAACCGCTCTACGGACGACGCAATTTCCTCTACCCTCCACCTGGCTCTTACCCACCTAGAAAACAAAGACTCCTATGTTAGAATGCTGTTCATTGACTTCAGCTCGGCATTCAACACAATAATCCCACAACAGCTCATAAACAAACTAAACCTGCTGGGCCTTAACAATTCCCTCTGTAATTGGATCCTGGACTTTTTAACCGGAAGACCTCAGTCAGTCCGTGTCGGCCACAACACCTCGAGCACTACCACACTAAGCACAGGTGCCCCACAAGGCTGTGTGCTCAGCCCGCTGCTCTTCACGCTGCTGACCCATGACTGCACTGCCAAGTTCAGCTCCAACCACATCATCAAGTTTGCTGATGACACAACAGTGGTAGGTCTCATCAGCAACAACGATGAAACTCACTACAGAGAGGAAGTGGCACAGCTGGCTGAATGGTGTGGCGCCAACAATCTGTCCCTAAATGTGGAGAAGACAAAGGAGGTTGTGATGGACTTCAGGAGGAGGAACTCCACTGACCACACCCCACTGACCATCGACAGCTCGACTGTGGAGAGAGTCAGCAGCACTAAATTCCTGGGGGTGCACATCACGGAGGATCTCACCTGGACCACCAACACCATGTCACTCTCCAAGAAGGCACAACAGCGCCTACACTTTCTCCGCCGGCTGAAAAGAGCAAGTCTCCCACCACCCATCCTCACCACATTCTACAGGGGCACCATTGAGAGTGTGCTGACCAGCTGCATCACTGTCTGGTACGGGAACTGCAGTGCTGCTGACCGCAAGACCCTCCAGCGGACAGTGAACACGGCTGCAAAGATCATCGGTGCCCCTCTCCCATCCATCCTGGACATTTTCCTTGCACGATGCTCCAGCAAAACCAACAGCATCGTGAAGGACCCCGCCCACCCCTCCCAGAGTCTCTTCCAGCTCCTACCATCAGGAAGACGGTACCGGAGCATCAGAGCCCGCTCCGCCAGACTGCTCAACAGCTTTTTCCCCCAGGCTGTGAGAGCCCTGAACTCAGATCACCCCACCCCCTTCTGAAACCCCATGCAACCCCCTACCTCCTGAAACATGGAAACCCCCCCCCTCCAAACCCCCCCCCCCCCCCCCCCCCCCCCCCCCCCCCCAACCTTACCTCATCAAAGAAAAATACTGTGAACTTTTTTTTGTGCAATTCAAGTGTGCTACACACAGGTGAGTGGGCCCGTACAAACCACCTGTAGTAACACTCTCCTCTATGCACTAGACACTTTTCTTACATTGCTATATGTACACAATCCCACAAAAGACTAATATATGTATATGTATGTTTACATGCTCATGCACCACTACAAATCATCTTATACTGTTCCCCAGCCAGCTGCTTGACTCACAGTGTTTCTCTCTGCACATGTACAGTATTTATGTGAAGCATTCGCATAGTTTGTATTTTTTATCTTTATCTTAGTTGTATAGGGTAAACATTTATATATAGTAAACTTAGTCAACATCTGTCAGTAGGTTAGTCTGTGTATAGGTTTATAGTGTTTTACTTCATTGTTGTATGTCTGTATTTATGTAGCACCGTGGTCCTGTGAGGCACGACATTTCGTTCCACTGCATGTCCCCACATGTAGCAGAATGACAATAAAGCTCAACTTGAACTTGAACTTGAGTTGGGTGTTTTTCAAGCGGCTCTCTGTGTTGTTTTGATTAAAACATAATTCTATTTAAATAATATGTGGTCGGAATGACACCAGGGTGGATGACAAAATGTTCATTTTTGGGTGCACTGTGCCTTTAAATCCACAGAGGAGATATTTAGCAAAACCACAGACGTTATTATGACTGAAGTCTAATTATGACTGAAGTCTAATATGCAGGTAAATCCTTGTATTGTAATGCAAAATATGATCCACGCTGTTTGAAATCAAAGACCTGTCTATTTAATGGCTATCAAAAGGTCATGTCTGTATTCGCTGTTATTGTACTCTTGGTTCTGTTTGAATTTCATGCATGAATTGGCATTTTGATAGTCAAAGCCGAAGCTTGAAGGTCCAAACGTTTGCGAGCAATTCATCTTCTCCCCTTCTTATCTGTCCTTATTTATTTATTTCTTTATTTTTACCCTCTGGTTGTTCGATCTTGAGACTCGTTCCCTTATGGTTTGAGGGCCAGTCGGCATTAGGTCTTATCGTGGCCGCACGGCTTCGGGATCTGGACGGTGCCAGTCATGCTCGGTATCGCTGCTGCTGCTGGGATTTTTGCCTGGGGACGGATTGGCCGACTCCAAATGTCACTAACCTTGATTAATGTCACCCCTAAAAGTGCTGTCATGAAAAAAAATGGCAGAAGATTATGCTTCATGATTTGATAGAAATAATACAGCAGGTGCACAACCTGAGAAAAATCTTTGCTTTTTGATAGTTAAAAGACAACGTGCATCGCAAGGCAGCTTCCTCTTCAGTCCGTCCAGAAGGAAACTCGGTGGCAAAAATGGTCTTTCAGAATTCAGCTTCATGGTAAATGCTCCAGAGAGAATTGATTTTTAATGATAACATTCAGACAGTTCAAGGATTTCAGTCTTGACACGAGCATGATCTGATGTGCCTCAGAGGAGCATTTCTTGCCTTAGGTATGAGACGTAATGAATTCAGTTTATTCTAAACGTTTTAAAGTAAATTAAAATGGTTTTGCATGTATATGCACAGTGCCATTCAAAAGTTTGTGTATATTTTTTGAAATACTTTTATTCAGCAGGGATGCATTAATTGATCAAAAGTGACAGTAAATACATTTATAGTGTTACAAAAAATTATTAATTAAAAAAATGAATTTCAAATAAATCCTGTCCTTTTGAACTTTCTATTCATCAAATTAAAAAAAAATCTTTTTTTTTTTACAAAAAATATTAATAAGCACAACTGTTTTCAACTGATAATACATAAGAAATTTCTATTAGCATATTAGAATGATTTCTGAAAGATCATGTGACACTGAAGACTGGAGTAATGATGCTGATTCAGTTTTGTTATTACAGTAATAAATTGTTAAATTATATACAGTGTTGGGAAGGTTACTTTGGAAATGTAATAGGTTATAGTTTACTACCCTTTTTAAAATGTGTAATAAGTAGTGTAACTGTTTCAAGTAATGTGACTAAATACATTTGATTACTTTTTGATTACTTTTGTAAATTTCTAATGAATGCTTTCAGCTGTTAATCATTTTAAAACATTTAAAGGGGTCCTATTATGCTTTTTCACTTTTTGAATTTTAGTCAGTGTGTAGTGTGTATGTTTGGGCATAAAACGATCTACAAAGTTACAAATCTCAAAGTCTACTCCAAAGGGAGATATTACGTTTAAAAAAAAATCCTTTTCAAGAACTACAACGAATGGCTCGTTTGGACTACAAAGTTGTTTTCCTGTATTTGTGACATCACACAGATAAATCCCGCCAACAGAAATTCGAATGGTTGAGGGGTGTAGAGAACGCTTTATTGAGCACTGCACGTTTCAAAATCGAAAGCCGGTGCGGGTGTTTTTATATCAATATATTTCTGATGGAAACCAACTGTTTTCAGAAAATTTTGGATGTCATTTTCATTTCATCTTGCATGTAATGCCTAATAAAGCAGCGTTTGTGAGCGGAGCTCTGCTTTGTGTACAGCGTTACCGGGGAAACCTTGCTCTCTCCCGCTCCAACAGCGCCTCCCGCTGGCAGATAATTAATTTACATATATATGCCGCCACAAATAGTGTAACTCTGTGGGACTATGGTATAAATAAATTCAACTGTATAACAGTTTCTGTGCAATTCATGTTATAATGTTAGAATTAAAGAACAATAAACATAATATATATTACCGTTGCACTTATCTGTACATAGTCAATGCAGTTATTTTTAAGCTGTTGTTGACATCCTATCTAACACGTGATTTAGCCAAAAAAACAACAACAACAATAACATTACCACTTTAATATGTCTTGCAATATCCGTGCGTGCAAAGGTTCTGCGCGATCCTCTTGTTCAATATTCTCGGGGTCTGAATTGATATAGCAATATTGATGAACTTGCTGTTCTGGCAAGGGGCGGGGCAGTACTGAAACACCGTCTACGCTGTTCACCAATCACAACGCACAGCTAACCAATCACAACACATTTCGTTTTTCGGAAGGCGGGCCTTCATCAAACCCAGAACTAATAGAGTCGTTTGTGTCAGGCTGAGGAGAGAGGTATTGTAATAATGAAAATTATGTGAAAAATAATGCGATTTTCGAACCACCAAGCATGAGAGCATGTTCTAGTACCCCCCAAAACAAAATCAAGACTTTGTAAAAGAGCATAATAGGACCCCTTTAAAGCAGGCTGGGTTAAGCTTACAGTTAATCTTCAAAAATAAAGCATATACATAAACCCAAATAGTGTCTCATATTTTAGAGCAGTCGATGCAGTTTGGGAAAGAAATCAATCATATCTGTATGTGTGTAAAAATATTCAGAGGTAACCCCCCTTTGTAATCATTAACATTTGGTAACACTTTATTTTAAGGTGTCCATAATACGGAGTAATTACCTAGTTAAGTACTTAGTAGTAGCCGCTGTACTTACATGAAACAAAATGTACTTACCATGTTATGGAACAGCCTGTACTTACAGTTTGTAATTATGTAGATGTAATAGGCAGCTACTGTTACACATATGTAACAGACATAGTCTGTTACACAACTACTTATGTAACCAAAATATTGTTACATATGTGTTGCAGA
The DNA here is from genome assembly GCA_027422415.1 of Schizothorax lantsangensis. Lineage (NCBI taxonomy): Eukaryota > Metazoa > Chordata > Actinopteri > Cypriniformes > Cyprinidae > Schizothorax > Schizothorax lantsangensis. Next base: position 11,351,472 of record CM049847.1, on the reverse strand, counting down.
CTTTATACGACGTAATTATGAATGTAAGTACACAGGCATAAGCTACTTAAAATAAAGTGTATCAAGATTGTACTTAAGTGTACTTCATGTGTATCTATATTGTACACCTTATTCAGCTGCACCTTAGTTTGATTTAACCCACCAGTACACAGCTAAAATACATGTAATACATTTCTAATTACATTACATAAGCTACTTAAAATAAAGTGTATCAAGATTGTACTTAAGTGTACTTCATGTGTATCTATACTGTACACCTTATCCAGCTGCACTTTAGTTGGATTTAACCCACCAGTACACAGCTTAAAGGAAAACGCCACCATTTTTCCATATTCCAATATGTTCTTCCCTCAACTTAGACGAGTTGATATGTACCTCTCCCGTCTCAGTCCGTGCACTTAATCGCTCTAGCGCGCGGCACCACTATGCTAGCGTTTAGCTTAGCACCATTCATTTCTTAGGATCCAAACTGGGATAAATTTAGAAGCCACCAAACACTTCCATGTTTTCCCTATTTAAAGACGTTTACATGAGTAGTTACACGAGTAAGTATGGTGACACAAAATAAAACGTGGCGATTTTCTAAGCGGATAAAAATGATAACTATAATGTGTGGCGGAAGAGCACTTCACAGCACTTCGACCTCGGCGCAGTAATATCATCACTCCTGAAAAATCTCCCTCTCCCTCTTCCGTTACAACCAACATGTCATTTGTATTGCAGTCACAAGCCGCAAGTGGCCTAGCACTACGAATCGACGTAAACGCATCATGGGGAACAAAATCATGAAGAGGTATGAAAATGTATTTCCAGAGCGTCTTCATTGGACTCTCGATTGACAGAGCCAATCAGTCGAATCGTCAAGTGCTCATTAGCTAAAGTACAGCTGTCTAGTGGACACTGCACTGCTATAGCCTGCCTGATCAACGTTTGAGCATGCTATATGACAAATCACCGTCACCGTTATATGTATACCTGACTAATGTCATTACTCGTCACTTACTCTCATGTGTAAGCTACTCATGTAAACGTCTTTAGAATGAGGGAAGAACATCCATTGGAAGTAGTGAACTATCTAAATTTTGATACCTTTGGATTCACTTTAAGAATGAATAATGAATGGTGAAAGCTAAACTGCATAGCTATATTGTGGTGAATCTGCGAATCATATGAAATTAAGTAGTCAAGGTCACAAGTTAGATCGTCAGGCAGGCGTGTACAGACAGACTATCAGTGTCCTGTACCCCTCGTGTAACAGTGAGCATCGAGCTGAGAAACTGATCTGATGTCAAAGAACTAGTGGACAATGATGAGAATTTACATGAAGGTGTTACCATATTTAAATTATACAGATAATACAATTTTGTGCACATGCTTATTAGTTTCATTAAAATTGCTACAGGTGCAATATACTACACGGCATGAACTTAATAGGCCTAATCACTATCTCTGATGATATTACTGAGGTTGCTGCAAAGTGCTAAGTGCTTAGAAAATCGCCACGTTTTACGCCATACTTACTCGTGTAACTACTCATGTAAACGTCTTTAAATAGGTCTTCTAAATTTATCCCAGTTTGGATCCTAAGAAATGAATGGTGCTAAGCTAAACGCTAGCATAGTGGTGCCGCGCGCTATTAAGTGCACGGACTTACATATCAACTCGTAACATATTGGAATATGGAAAAACGGTGGCGTTTTCCTTTAAATACATGTAATACCTTTCTAATTACATTAAAATTACAGAATATTACACAGGCATAAGCTACTTAAAATAAAGTCTATGAAGATTGTACTTAAGTGTAGAAGTAGCTGTGTAACAGACTCGGTCTGTTACATATGTGTAATAGTAGCTGCCTATTACATCTACAAAATTACAAACTGTAATTACAGGCTGTTCCATAACTTAGTTATACGGTAAGTACATTTTGTTTCATGTAAGTACAACGGCTACTACTAAGTACTTAATTAGGTAATTACTCTGTATTATGACACCTTAAACTAAAGTGTTACCTAACATTTTCATAAGTAATTGTAATTTAATTACACATTTTTCTCAGTAACTGTAACAGATTACAGTTACATTTATTTTATAATTAAATTACATAATTCCGTTACATGTAACTAGTTACTCCCTATGCAACTAGTTATTTTAAATTGTATTAATATTTCACACTTTTTTGATTAAATAAATGCAGCTTAGTTGAGTGCAGATTTTTGGAAGGGAACAAGAGGAAAGACATTTAAAATTGTAATCAATGTTTATAGATGTTTATAGATGCATTATATGTAGTATGCCACTGTTTTTAATCTGTTTTATATTATTTCTTTAGGTGCATCTTGTACCTATTTGTTCTTTCCCCAATTAAAAATATAACTATAAAAAATTATTTTATGAAATCTCTAAGGAGAAAATGAACGGAAAAATGCCTTCAAAACTCTTGAAAAGACAGGTGGTCACTGTTGTGCTCTACATTATTCATGAGCTCATTAACATATGACCGCCCACTTTATATATTTATGCCTATGCAACCACTACTACTATGGTTATGATTGGTTATCCAATCATGGCAGAGGTTATTTAGATATTTTAAAGGAGTTTTAAATGTACAGTAACTGTTTAATAAGGTCAAAAACTATATTATGAAATTATGACTTATTGGACTTAATAACCGTGCACTTTTGTTAGGCCTTTTATGGATTTAGCCATTATGTCATGTTAAAACAACACAGCAGAAGTGTTTGTGTTGTATATTAGAGTCTGAATGGGAACATCTGTTTTATGGCTCTCACAGGAAACAATAATTACAGTAACAGTACAGGCCTCCATGCATCTTTAAAATGGTACACTGCTGTGCTGTACGTGTGGCGGGTCCAAATCTAAAGCAGGACAGCGAGTACCAGGCGAATGACACACTAACATGAGTGTGCTGAATGCGTCCGGACCCTGAGTAATCAGTAACCCCTTCAGTGGAGAGGGGGACGTTTACAGCACGTGTGTTTGGAGGACCTGTGATGGAGTGCCCCATTTCCAGCTATGATTTCACTGACAGAATCATTCATCACTCAGACAATCCTCCCAGCTCATTAGCAGCTGTTGTTTGGCTCCCATAAGAATTCGGAGCTGTTTGTGAGCATGAAGAGTGTTTCCGTGTGTGATTTTGTGTGTATTCAAGGATACTCATTTTGAGTCTCTTAAAGAAACAGTTTGCCCAAATTAAAATCCTGTCGTTATTTACTCACCCTCATGTCACAGCTTTTGTGTTCCACAGAAGAGAGAGATTTGAAACAACATGAGGGTGAGTATATGATGAGAGAATTTTCATTTTGGGTGAACTATGCCTTTAAAATTATGTGGTCAGATATTTGACCTGTCAACTCTAAATTTGTAAATTCACAATTTCTGGTAATTTTTAGAGTCATAATCAGACATAATCTTTTGCATAATACCACATACATCCTGTAATCTTTGGCCAAAAAGTTTATTTTAAATTTTTTTTATATTAAAAAATCTTTATTATATTATATTATATTATATTGTGATTTCTATCATTTTTTCTACTGATTAATCTTTATCAGTTGTATAATATTTTAAATGTTTTATCTTTTTTTAAATAATAAGTAAACAATAAGTGAATTTTTTCAAAGTTATATTATATTATATTATATTATATTGTCTACTGACTAATCTTTGAAGAAATAATCTGATAAAGTACATCTCTTCCAGTCTTATGAATTTATTTTTTAAATATATTTTATTATTGTTTAAAAATAATCAAGATAAGTAAACAATAAGTCAGTCTTTTCAATATTTTAGCCAAATTCATATTTTTGTGGTTGCATTTTTAATGTACAAGTTTTAACCAGTATTATATTATATTAATTATATTATATTTTATTTTATAATATAATATTATTCTATATTGTGATTTATATAATTTTCTACTGATTAATCTTTATCAGTTGTATACTATTTTTATTTTAACATGTTTTATTATCTTTTTAAATAATAAAGATAATAAGTAAACAATAAGTAAATATTTTCAATGTTTTATTTACAAGTTTTAACAATTATTTTTTATTATATTATATTATATTATAATGTTTTTCTAATCTTAAAACCTAATCCAGTAGTTCTCTATCAATCTTATGATAATTTCATGTTGAATTTTTATTTATGAAATATGTAATTCCAACACTGTTTTCGACACTTACTATGGAAAGGTGCCCATTCATGATAATTTGGTTGAGCGTGTGAGGTTACACTATTGTAAATACAAACATTTTGTTCACGTCGATGCTTGAATCACCTTGTTCTCCTACAAGACCTTGCATAGTCTGGTCATGAAAAACACCTTGGTGGTTATTCTTTTCAACCGAATTTATTTAACCATCTACGCAAATAGTAAAAATCAAGGTCAGCATACAATGGCTGTAAATATTCATTAAAATTCATTGTAATGCAAATGTGGATGCAAGGAGAGCGGTGCTCTGACAGGTGCTGACAAACCAAACAGTGTGCCAATGTGCAAAAAACTAAAAAAAAACTGAGAACACAGCAGCCCTAATGTAGTGTATGTAAACACCGCCGGATAAAGAGCACCAGAGTCTCTTCTCACCCCTCATGTTTTTTTAAAACCCGTATCTGCTTTGAAAAGAGAGTTACTAAGTAGAAAGGGTCTTAAAAGCGGGATTTCAGCCCAAAACGGAAAAGGTCACCAAAGTTCATCATGATTAAGTCACGTCTGTCTGTCGGTGTGTATGTCGAATGTGTGCTTCTGATTGCATTGCCAGAGGTATTCTGTCAAAAACTTCAAAGAGCATAGACGTTACTGTACTCCATGAGCATACGCCCCAATGTTTATCGTGACCTGCTTTTCAACTCAGGAGCTTTTCAAAAAAACATCAAGGGAGGGAAGGATTAATCGGATCAAGCCAAAAGAAAAAAACAGACAAGGATAAATACTGCAAGAAGGAATACTTTTTGGACTCCCTGGGGTTTCTGTCAGTGGAGATAACGAACTTGCTATCACTCTGTTAATTCTTGATTCTTCCCCTCCCCAAAGCTCAGATTCCTCAGCCATGTACTTGTTGTCCTCTCTTGAACATTTGTTTTGCAAACTCTGAACCGCTACACTTGAGAGTGACTGTGTCGCGCTGCTTGTTCACAACATGTTGCATTTCATTGTGTTCAAATAATGTTCAAAATTAACAAAAATTATGTTTTCAACCCTTTTTGCTTCCATAATGTGATGTATTTCTGGGTTAAACAGGATATTCAATGAGAAAGCTTGTACACTCTTATAAAATAAAGGTTCATAAAGGAGGAAACCTGTTTCCCCAAATGAATAAAAAAATAGTAAAAAGTAATTGCGACTTTTTATCTCACAATTTTTCTCTTTTTTTTTCTCGCAACTGCGAGTTTATATCTTGCAATTCTGACTTTATTTCTCATAATTTGCAGCTTCATTTCTCAGAATTGTGGGTTTATATCCAACCCATGGCAATTCGTACATATTTTACAAGGTGGCTAATTTTTGCTAAATCGTGCATATTTTACGAGTTCCCTAATTTGTATGAATTTATATGAATGAACCTACCTCTGCCCTAAATCTACCCATAACTGGGGCCTAGACAAATCGCACAGAATGTGAGGTGAGGTCGTACGAATTCATATGAATTATCCACCTCATAAAATACATACGAACTAGTCGTGAGATATATCTCAGTTCTGAAGAACCATTTTGTTCCAGAGTGAACCTTTCCGTGAACCGTTGTTAAAAGAACAATATTTATTGATTTAATTTTAGTGTAAAAACATTTTAATAGTCTAAAGAACCCTTTTTTCGCTGCAAAGAACCTTTCGTGAAAGGTTCCATGGATATTAAAGGTTCTTTATGGAAAAATAGATGTCAATAAAAAAAACTTATTTATCCACCAAAAATTGGTTGAATTGTGAAAAACCTCCTGATTTATGCATATTTAAAGGATTAGTTCACTTCCAGAATGAACATTTCCTTGTAATTTACTCACCCCCATGTCTTCCAAGATTGTCATGTCTTTCTTTCTTCAGTCGAAAAGAAATTAAGGTTTCAGAGGAAAACATTCCAGGACTTTTCTCCATAGAGTGGACTTCAGTGGTGGCCAATGGGTTGAAGGTCCAAATTTCAATGCAGCTTTAAAGGGCTGTACACGATCCCAGCCGAGGAATAAGGTCTTATCTAACAAAACGTTTTCAACGTGATTACGTAATGCGTGAGGTCTAGCTAGTGCAAGATGAGCATTAGTGGTTAAAAAGTATATACATTTTATTTAATTTTTTTTGAAAATGACCAATCGTTTCACTAGATAAGACCCTTATTCCTCGTCTAGGATCATGTAGAGCCCTTTGAAGCTACACTGAAACTGTAATTTGGACCTTCAACCCATTGGTCCCTGTTGAAGTCCACTACATGGAAAAAAATCCTGTAATGTTTTCTTTAAAAACCTTAATTTCTTTTTGACTGAAGAAAGAAAGACATGAACATTTTGGATGACATGGGAGTGAGTAAATTATCAGGAAATTTTCATTCTGGAAGAGAACTAATCCTTTAAACCAGGAACAGAACATCTGTCAGTTTGATTTTATGTTGACTTTAAAAAAATGTATGAATATCTAAGTGGCAAAGAAGCAGATTGTGGATTGTGCTGAGTTAAACTCTGTTTTTGTGTTTCTATTAGCATGTGAGGTGGGTTTCTACAAGCCCGTGGCAGGAGATCAGCTCTGTGGGAAATGTCCACTCCACAGTCACTCTGAGACACGAGCAGCTCTAACCTGCCCATGTGATGCCAACTTCTATCGTTCCTCTACAGATCCATCTGCTTCTCTCTGCACAAGTGAGTCTTCATGTTTGTAAATCATTAGATCAAGAAATCTTCTAACTTAAAATTTCTTTAGATACCGTGGCCTAGAAAAGTATTTGAAAATCCATATCTGGACGTTGATGCATAATATACATAATATATAAAACATTTCAAATGTTGCAGGATCTTTTCTCTTCACTAGCTGCACTTTATAATTTTTTAAGTCTCAGTGTATTTTAATCAGATGGTGTTTTGTTGTTTTTTAGTGGATGTACCACAGGTGTAGATTATTGGATTAACTATGTACTTTTTTTTATTTAATTTTAATTTAATTTTATACATTATCTAGATGTCATATTATATACGTAATTTTGATCAGCCTGATCAAAGAAACAAAACGAAAATAAATAGATAATATAAAATTAAGTAAAATAAAAATATTTTTTATCTTATTTTTATTTATTTTTATTTCCTTTTATTTTATACATTATATAAATGTTCTTATTATATAAATAAATTTGAGCAGCATGCCTGATCAAAGAAATAAAATGAAATAGATAAGATAAAAATTAAGTAGAATTTAAAAAAAAAATCTTATTTTTTATTTAATTTAATTTATTTTAAATTTATTTGAAGTTTATATTTTACATAACAAATGTGTTCTTGTGGAATCTGTAAAACAAATGTAAATATTTTTAAATCTAATTTAATTATAATAGTTTTTTGTTTTTTTTTAACTGCTTTAAGATTCCAAATACTTTCTGGTACCAAAAATCAAACATTTTTTTTTTTTACTTTTAATGAGTGGAAAAATCGTAAGGCAAGATTACTTGTTGAACCGGGGTCGTGTGGTTACTGAAGTGCAAATTCAATCATTCTCTTTTGATCAGCTAGCCTGATAACCACCAATTCCCTCAACCTCACTAATTAACCTATAATTAAGAACTGTCTTACTTCACCCTCCCCGCAGGACCTCCGTCGACTCCAGTAAACATCATCTCATCTGTGAACGGCACCTCGGTCAGTCTGGAGTGGGGTTCACCTCTGGACACAGGAGGCCGCAGTGATGTCATCTATGACGTCCTTTGCCAGAAGTGTGACAAAGACGGGGCGCAGTGTGAGGACTGTCGGGTGGGTGCCGGAGGGGGTAACGGGGTGGGGAACGGCAATGGGGGTGTTGCGGACACCAATGGAGCTGTTAGCGGGACAGTTGGAGGAGGAGGAGGAATCATGAATGGGATGGTGGTGTCCCGGACAGGAGCGGCCCTGGTGCGTTTTATCCCTCAGCAGACAGGACTTACAGAACCATGGGTGACGGTGCTGAATCTTGCTGCTCACAGTAACTACACGTTCCGTATTGTTGCTCTAAATGGAGTCACACACCTGAGCAATGAGCTGCCACAGTCTGTGACGGTCAATATCACCACAAACCAGGCAGGTAGGAGATACTGCTGGGTCATTAAAATTTGATTCCATTAATTATTTGCATAATTCCTAAAACACTGCTGCTTGAAAATCAATATCTTACTAGCCTATGAGGTCTAGTCTAGTCTAGGCTTTAGCTTACTTGCCTTGTCAAAACCTAGCTGACTAGTCCATGATGTGTTTTGAAACCTGATCAACCTCAGTCAGAGTTTTCTAAAAAGGTTGAAATAGGCCCCACCAGCTAGTAATCTAACTTATTAACCACCTAAACTAATTTGAACCTGCTAATGACCATATTGACCAGTTTTAAATAGAATAGACAATGTACATTTACATTTACATTTAATCATTTAGCAGACGCTTTTATCTAAAGCGACGTACAAATGAGGAGAACAATAGAAGCAATCAGACCATCGAGAGAGCAACAGTATACAAGTGCCATGACAAGTCTCAGTTAGTCTAGCACAGTACACGTAGCTAGTACACGTAGCAATGTAATCTAACCACTAAACCTTCACTAAACCAGCTATTAATCTAATTGGTCTAGCATCTAGACAAGTTTGAACTAGCCAAAGATCATGAATAACCAGTTTTGAACAGCTTAGTCAAGGTTGTCTACCAGTTTTAAACAGTTTAGTTTAGGTACCAGTTTAGACATCAGCCCTAACAACATTAAACCTAAAGTAGATTGAACCAGCTAATAAGCATAAATCACTAGTTTTGAAACCATCTAAAAACAGCTAGAAACCATCTAAAGCTGTTATGAATAAGCTGTTATGAATAAGCAGTTTTGAACCGCGTAATCAAGGTTATCTACCAGTCGTAACCAGTATGACCTATGGTCCTTCAGCATGCTAGTCTAGCTGACTACCCTGTTGAAAAAAAAAACAGCATATGCTAGTTAGGTATGTTTTGAAGCATGGTAGCTGGTTTGAGCTGGTTTAAGCCTTAGCAACTAGTTCCTGCTCAGGACCAGCTCATAACCAGATTATAACCAGCTCATGACCAACTAAGGACCATCTTAAATCAGCTCAACTCAGCTGCCATGCTTCAAAACAAACCTAACCAGCATATGCTGTTTTTTTCCCCACCTAACCACCTAAACTATTTTGAATCACCTAATGACTATAAATAGCAAGTTTTAAACAGTTTAGGTACCAGTTTAGGCATCAGCCCTAACCAGGTTGACCTCTGCTCCATCAGCAAGCTAGTCTAGCTGCTCATCCTCCTAAACTAGTCTGAACCAGCTAAGAAGCATGAATAACTAGTTTTAGAATCCATCTAAAACAGCTAGAAAATCATCTAAAGCTGGGATGAATAACCAGTTTTGAACAGCTTAGTCAAGGTTGTCTACCAGTCCTAACCAGAATGACTTATGGCCCGTCAGCAAGCTGGTCTAGCTGATTAACCACCTAAACTAGTTTGAACCACCTAATGACTATAGGTGGTTTTGGCACCAGCCCTAACAAGGTTAACTTCTGGACATCAGCAAACCAGTCTGATCATCTGAAGGTGGTTTGCTTACCCTAAACACATTAATCTCGACTCCACCAGCTAGTCTAGCTGATCGACAACCTAAACTAGTTTGGACTAATTAATAAGCATGAATAACTAGTTTTGAAACCATCTAAAGCTGGTATGAAAAAAGTTTTGAACAGCTTACTCAAGGTTGTCTACCAGTCCAGGATTACCTATGTTCCATCAGCAAGCTAGTCTAGCCAATTAACCACCTAAACTAGTTTGAATCACATTATGACTATAAATAGCCAGTTTTAAACAGTTTAGTATAGGTACCAGTTTAGGCACCAGACCTAACCAGGTTGACCTCTGGCCATCAGCAAACTAGTCTAGTTGATCATCTAAAGGTAATCTGCTAATCCTAAACACATTAATCTTGACTCCACCAGCGAGTACACTTACTAATCAACCACCTAAACTAGCTTCAACCAGCTAATAAAGATAAATAACCAGTTCTGATCAGCTAGAAGCTAGTAGTATGTATTTTCAAGCAATAAAAATACAGTACATTTTATTGTTCCTCATATAATATCAATAATAATAAATATTATTTGTGTTGTAGAATGAATCTGTTGTCTTACTAAAGGGCCCTTCATGTCTTTGTTTTCACAGCTCCGTCTCAAGTGATGGCCATCCGACAAGAAAATGCCAGTCAGAACAGCGTCACTCTTTTCTGGCACGAACCAGCACAGCCCAATGGAGTCATATTAGAATATGACATCAAATATTATGAAAAGGTAATTTATTTATCCTAGTGATTACACTTCAGGTCCCAAAAGAGTGATATTTATTCATTAACTGAGAAGGTCTCATCACCGAATGGCTTAACCGCTTAATGAAGGGTCACATTTTATAGACTAGCCTGGAGTCAAATATCTCAGTTTAACCACTTGGTTTATTGGCAGCTCAGGCTAATTGAAAGGAAATTACCAACCAATATTGCTCTCAGACTGATTTGGCGAGATTATTTAAAGTGACATTGAAGGCAAACACTGTGAGCCCTGCCAAACACTGGAGGGAAGTTAATTGTCGCATGAGCTGGGAGCTTTGCTGCCTAATAGTGCAAAAAAGATCTCAGCTGTGACAGAGAATTAGTATACAGTGCCTAGTCAACAATGTCGCTATGTAAATATGATTTACGTGAATTCCCTGTTTGCCAAGCCGCTGCCCATATGCTGATTCCTGGGGAATGGTGCTTAACAAAGACCACACAGTGGTTTTTGATGGATAAACGGTGCTGGCGGTCTCCTCAGGAGACAGAGGAGCATCAAAGGCTTTTTAAGAAAGCGAAATGCTTCAGTGGGGACAGAGTTCACGGACGCAGTGGGGTGAAGCTGAGAATGCTGAGAATTCTAAAAGATTAGTGAGCACTTCAGTTTAATCGGTCCAATCCTCCAGCCTGGGTCTCAAAACAATGATTTTTTGTCATGGCCCTGGTGTGAATTGTCCATTATTGTCTATATTTATGGATTCAATGACCTTAAATATAATCTTTATTTGAACATAACCACTCATTGACTTATTGGCCCTTTTTCACAGGACAACGAGCAGCAAATTTATGCTACGCTGAAGTCAAAGAACACCAGCGCTAAAGTGTCTGGTCTGAAGCCCGGCACGAAGCTACATCTTCCAGATTCGGGCCAGAACCTCGGCTGGTTGTGGGCGATTCAGCCAGTCAGTGGAGATACAGACCGGCAAAGCAAGTGAGTGTTAAATTATTAATAGTGCTACAGACATGAATGATACTAAATCATGTGGATTGTTGAGGAGAGACGTGCCATTATTTTTCAAAAGTGATTGGACAATTGGATTTTCACCAGAGAGAGTGATATTGTTAATGTGAACAAAACACAAAGAGAAAACAAAAGAACAAAAGATTGTATTTATGTGTGTGTGTATATATATATATATATATATATACAGTATATATACAGTATATATATATATATATATATATGAATCTATCTGTATATATAATTTAAAAAGTGATTATTTATTAACTTCATAATTATTATGTTTAATATTTTAAACATATTTTTAAACATATGAGCTTTAATATAATGTCAGAATTGTATTTATAATTTTACTTGTATGGTATATTTGTGTTAAGAACATCCTTTTATCTCTCATTAATCTCACAGTGTCTCAAATCAGTGTCCATGGCACTAAAAATGATCTGAAAAATAAAAATACATTATACCTTCAGTTTGCATATTCGTGATGCACCTTACACTGATGGTTTCACATGTTGTCTTCGTTGTACACAAACATGCCATTTCTGGCCAAAAGTCTCCTGCAATGAGAAAACTGGTGATGATTCAGAGTGTTTAATGACGCGTTTGTGTTGATATTTGGGTTCTGTTTTTCTTCACCAGCTAGAAATACTAACATGACGATTATCTGGATCTGCATTGCTTCGGTAACAGGACTGGTGACATTTCTGGCCGTTGTCATCTGCAGAAAACGGCAAGAGGAGTACTTTGAATTGTCTGCATTAATCTACCCTGCTTTATTCTGTTACATGTGTTAAAGGGATAAATACATTCTGCCATCATTTACTCACTCTCACGTCTTCCAAACCTGTATGACTTTCTTTCTTTATTTGTTTCTGTGACAGAATCACTGACTGAATGAGTTGAATTGTTGAATTATTCTGAAGCAAATGATTCATTTAAAAAAAAAAAAATGACTCAAAAGAATGACTCATTCACAAATAAAACATGTCTACTTCTCTCATAAATGTGCCAAGAAGAGTAGGGTGGATGTTTAGATTTTAGTTGAAATATTTTCTGTTTTGCTGTTTCAGAACTCATACAGGTTTAGAACAATATGAGTGTGAATACAATTGTCATTTTTGGGTGAATCATTCATTTAAGAGAATATTCTTGCCAGTTTCCTGGGATTATATGAAATAATCCCACTCAAACACCTCTATGACTCACTCTGTAATTATCTATGAAAGAGGGGCTATATTTAGGTACATGTATAGCCTGAAACGCATACCTCACAATGGAAACTTGATTTAATTGATTTTGGACTAATAACACTGCAAAAAAAAATAACCTTAAATCATATATAGCACAGAAATAAAAATCCCATTCATTTTCTCCATATAAAAAGAAAGAGCTGCAAAATATCATGAAACTCCTGAAGCATTGTGAATGATCCAAAGTAATGTTTGCGTAAGTTTGAATATTTTGTTCTAATGTATTTCATCTTATGCACAATAGTTTTGTTTTATACCATTGTTTCTGGTTTAATAATTTCTTTCATCATTTCAAATGCTTTTTTGCTTCGAAACAAATGTTCAGTATGATTCATCTCAGAGCTGCTTGATTTGGATCATGACGTGAACTCTCTATTGAAGAAGTTTCTGAATCTCAGTGGAGAAAATGAAAAGTGGGTGGTTTCTGTTGCTCTGTTGCTTTTTGATGACAGCAACTTAAAGTTTGTGTTAAATAATGAATTTGATTATACTTTATAATCACTTACTTCAATGAACAAACACTTTCTCAGTTTGTTTGATATCTATAAGGCAGTGGATTAAGACACAGAGGATGTTTGCTATCCACATGTGAAGCAAAAATGTCTTGAAGTTCTTTGTTAATTAAGCATCGAGTTAATTAAGTTTTACATGCTTTATTATTAACATGTGGGTTGTATATCACAAGGCCCAACACAATATTTCTGTTTCTTCTTCTGGTTTGCATTACAGACGTTGTGGGTACAGCAAAGCTTTCCAGGACTCAGACGAGGAGAAAATGCACTACCAAAATGGCCATGGTACGAGAGACACTATTTTCACCCATGATTTCTCTTTTAATGAATTTTAGGCAGGAAACTATTGCTTTTTTGGTCCAATATCTTGCTGTAGCTGCTGTCTGGGCCCTACAGAGATTGTGGCTGTGACTGAAAATTGCTTTCATGCTGCAATATGTGACCAAATGCTAATTCTGTTTATTCTAGTATCATTTCCAGAATCCAGATTTTATATTGATCCCCACACATATGAGGACCCCTGCCAGGCTGTCCACGAATTTGCCAGAGAAATTGAAGCGTCCAGGATCAAAATAGAGAAAATCATCGGTTCAGGTACAGCTGTCCTCACTGATTGTGTAAAATACACCTGGGCATCTGGGGAATACATGAGAAATGCTTGGAACAAGATCAACAGAATATAACGTTCTGCTCAAAGAATATGCAAGATGTTTATATATTATTAAATATATGCAAGCGCTAAAAAAACCAAAAAAAAACATTTTTTAAATTTCTAAGATTTTATCTTATTTAAAAATGCTAAATATCTCGTGAGAACCACTGTGTTTATACATATCAGTTTAGTATTAATGTTAAAGCGGTCAGATATGTGAATTTCATTGTGAAGGTTGAAAGTGTTTGAATCTAAATCCAGCTCGAGTGGACACTGTCCAGTGTCTAATCTTCTTTTCTGGCACACTTCAGGAGAGTTTGGGGAAGTGTGTTATGGCCGGATGAAGCTCCCGGGGAAACGTGATATCCCGGTGGCTCTGAAGACTCTTAAAGCCGGCTACACCGAGAAACAGAGGAGAGATTTCCTGGGAGAAGCCAGCATCATGGCACAGTTTGATCACCCCAATGTCATCCACCTGGAGGGAGTTGTTACCCGCAGTAAGCACTTTACAAAACTATCAGCTTATTATTCTCAAATTTTTGAAATACATTATTTTGTGTTCAAAAATATTCCATACCATTTATGTAGCAGAATGTTTACTCTACATCTCAAACACATTATTGGATTTTAATTATATTATTGAATAAAATGTAAATAGATTTTATAAGAATAAAGGTTAACACTTTAGTATAGGGACCAATTCTCACTAAGTTGCTTATTAGCATCCCTATTATTAAAATATTGTCTGTTTATAAGTGCTTATAAAGTGAAAGTGAAAAGTGAAAGTGATGTGACATGTGGCCAAGTATGGTGACCCATACTTGGAATTGTGCTCTGCATTTAATCCATACTAAGTGCACACACACAGCAGTGTACACACACACACAGTGAACACACACCCGGAGCAGTGGGCAGCCATTTATGTTACGGCGCCCGGGGAGCAGTTGGGGGTTCGGTGCCTTGCTCAAGGGCACCTCAGTCGTGGTATTGAGGGTGGAGAGAGCGCTGGATATTCATTCCCCCCATCTACAATTCCTGCCGGACCTGAGACCCAAAGGTTGCGAGTCCGACTCTCTAACCATTAGGCCATGACTTCCCTTTAAAAAAAGTAAAAATAATTTATATAATTCTAAAAAAAACATAAAAAAAATGTAAAGACCATATTCTATTCTTATTATGACCATATTCTACATCCCTAATTCAGCCCAATACCTAAACTTAACAAATACCTTACTAAATATTAATAAGCAGCAAATTAGGAGTTCATCGAGTCAAAACTCATCGTTAATGGTTTGTTAATAGCAAGAATTGGACCTTAAAATAAAGTGACCAAAATTAATAATATAATTGTTATACTAACTCAGTTTTTATTATTGATTTAAAAGTTGAATTAGTACAAAAATGAAGGGAATTATTTAAAATTATTTAAAAAATATATTTAATATAATTCTATAATTCTGTCACGAATCACTAGGAGTCAGGAAGCCAGGAACACGGAACGAGGAGATGAGGAATTCACAAATAGAGTCTTTAATTATCCACAGGGTAACAAGGAGTACAGGCAGGGAAGACATTCAAGGACCAACAAACACTAACTGAAAGGACTGGGGCTTTTAAAGACAGAACAATCAGGGAGGAAGACGAGACACACCTGGAATCAAATTAACAATCAACGAGAGGGAGAAACTGGGTCACAGGGAACACACGGGGAGCAAAACACACACAAAACAGTCCACAATCCTGACAAATATACAATTATTAAAAAAATTATAAAATGCTTTATATTAATTCAATTCATGTTGAAATTAGACATTCTTTTTTATTACTTTGTATACATTTTAATATACATTTTATAAGAATTATATATATATATATATATATATATATATACAATTTTTGTACTAATTATTTTTTTTAATCAGTGTTGTATCTTTTTACCAAATTAATTTAAAATGTATTATACATAAATAATATGTATAAAAATAAAGTTTATAAGATATTAAATACAATAGTATATACAATTAATAGCTAATTTTTAAATAATTTTTATTACATTTTCTTATTAGAATAAGAAATATTATATATTATAATATTTTATATGTGTGTTTGTGTGTGTGTGTGTGTGTGTGTGTGTTTAAAATATAAAATATATTTATTCTGCATATATATATATATATATATATATATATACAGTATATATTCTAAATAATTTTTTTAATCTATATTTATTCTCACAAACTCAAGCCAGTGTATCTGTGTGTATTTGCTTCTTTATTTATTTCATAAGTAGTCTACCCCTTGAAGTTGATATAGACCTTCACCTCACACTGGGGTCCTGAGCACCCTGTCAAGGTTTATTTTACAATAGCAATCGGATAAATGTACATCACTACTTCACCCAGTAAATAATTCACCCACAGTTGGGTAAAAAGAAAAGAAAACCTCTTCATTCACACTTGCATCACCTCTCCAATCTCTTGACATCTTTCTCTTGTTCTTTCCCTTGTTTTTGCATTCTCTACCAAGGCAAACCGGTAATGATCATCACAGAGTACATGGAGAACGGCTCTTTGGACTCTTTCCTGAGGGTGTGTAAACATGTTTGTGTTTGTTCTTGTGTATCTCTGTAGTTTCGCATTGCCTCGCTGAACCTCCCTGTGAGCTGAAGCTAAACTTCACAGATTTCTCTCCCTCTTCTTGTTTTCTTCTCTCGAAACAGAGACATGATGGTCAGTTCACCATCATTCAGCTGGTTGGGATTCTGCGTGGCATAGCAGCTGGCATGACTTACTTGGCTGATCTGGGGTACGTCCACCGGGACTTGGCTGCCAGGAACGTTCTGGTCAACAGTAATCTGGTGTGCAAGATTTCAGACTTCGGTCTGTCACGCGTGCTGGAGGACGACCCTGACGCAGCCTACACCACCAGTGTGAGTTTGTGAATCCGGGAACATACTCTACAATGCTTGGTGTTTTTTCAGACACGCTTTGGTTGTGTTTTCTCCCTAATCTTTGTCGTCTTCTGTCTTCAATGAATTTTAGGGAGGGAAGATCCCGATTCGCTGGACGGCGCCGGAGGCCATCGCCTATCGGAAGTTCTCCTCCTCCAGTGACGCATGGAGTTATGGAGTGGTGATGTGGGAAGTGATGTCTTATGGAGAACGGCCATATTGGAACTTGACCAACAGAGATGTGGGTCTAAACTACACTATTGGCTACATACAGTATATGTTCAGAGTTATTATAGCTAAAAAAACAGAATCTAAAAACGGGGGGGGGGGGGGGGGGGATTAGTTATGTGACACAAAATTAATATAAACAACTTACACTTTTAAACTTAAAGGTTTTAGACATTTAAAAGAATGCTAACAAATTTTAACTTTAAGTTTATATAGGTTTAAGTTGTACTATATATATATACATATATATGTATAGTATAAACTTACACTTTCAAATTTTAGACATGTAAAAAAAGCTAAAAAAGCAAAATTACTAAAACTTTAAATGAAACTTTAAAAAGAAAGAACTAATTCAAAATCATAAAAGTAGCAAGTCAATCTATCTTACATTTTTAGAATTGTTGATATTTTTTATATTTCAGCTATAATTCTAAAATTGTGTAAAATGTATTATTATTATTAAAAATAAGAATGAATTCAAAATATTAATAAAAACTATAATAGCATCTCAAAGATACTAAAATAGCACTTAATAAACTGCAAAAAAACCGTAATGATTATTTTTGATATTATCCTAGTGGTAAAGTAAAGTAGCAAAGTGTAGTAATAAATGTATCTTACATTTTTAGAATATTTCAACTAAAATTCTAAAATCTATTTAAAAATTATTATTATTAATAATAATAATAATAATGCATGATCCAGAAGTAATATCAGCTGCAATTTATTGCTGTTTGACTCATTATTTGATCAGATTTCCAGTTAGAGTTAGATACATATGCTGATAACATTTGGATTAAACATATATATATACATATACATATATATATTATTATTATTATTTTTTATTTTTTTTTATTAAATGTGCATAATGCAATCATGTGATAACAATGTAGTGTACTTTGTTAATTATTTATCATTGCACAATGCAGAATGCTGCTTTTTTAAATAGTAGGTAGGCAGTATTTAGTGTACTTGGCAGTATGCAGCAAGCAGTTTGTATAATAGTAATATTCCATTCCAAACATAGCGAAACATCAGCCATAGTGGAATCATTTTGGCAAGACAAACAGACAAATCAGTGCAATTCCCCAACTTTTAATCCAGTGTGATTGTTTTTTCTGCAGGTGATCAAGTCCGTAGAGGAGGGCTACCGGCTCCCGGCCCCCATGGCCTGCCCCGGTGCCCTCCACACCCTAATGCTAGACTGCTGGCAGAAAGACCGCAACGAAAGGCCCAGATTCTGCCAGATCGTCACGGTCCTGGACAAGCTGATCCGGAACCCCGAGAACCTCAAGACAATGAACACATTGTGCAGGTGAGTGGCCAGCAATCGATACGCCGCCTTCGGGGGGATTTACCCGACAAATGCACTTTGTCTGCTTCAGATACGATCCGTTTTAAAAGTCTCGCAAAGTTGACGAGAAAGTTTAATCCGAGTGACTGGGAATACGGCAGGCCGCTTTAAGACGCAAGTGTACATTTTCCAATAAGCTCATCTCAAATAGATGTGTTCGCTGTTAAATAAAAGACCTCTGCGCTATATTGACATTGATCTGCCGAGAAGCGTAAAAGAACGCTTCTGCCTTCACAATTGGACTTGTATAAATTGCTCCGTTCGGAGCGCATGTCCTGTCAAGTTGCCGGTGCATATCCAGATGCACTGATGGGAAGAAATAGGGATTTCATCCCTGTATTAATCTACCCAAACCAGCCAAATCTACCCCCCCCCCCTATCATTTTAACTTGTATTGATTTTCTGCCCATGCTCACCACATTTCAAAGGGACATCTCGTACGCGCCTCCTCACTCCCCCTGCTCTCATTTCAGACTATACAGTCCTTTGATGAACAGAAGTATTCCTGATTTCAGCAGCTGCAGATCTGTGGACGATTGGTTGGACACCATTAAGATGAGCCGTTATAAGGACCACTTTGCCGCAGGAGGGTATCTGACTCTAGGACATGTGATGAGCATGAAACAACAGTGAGTTGATTGAATTCTTACTCTGTAACACTATGGAGCGCTCCAGATTGCTAATGCAGAAATGAAGCCTTTGAGATGCATCATCGCAGGGTTCCAGCTGGCTACGTGGATTTTAGCACCGAGATAGATGGAGGACAGATTGGAGGTGGCTTTAAGCCTTTGATTGATCGTCACCTCCTCAAGTCAGACGATCAATGAGCACTAGATGCAGTTTCAGGACTGTGTATCCATTGTCTGTCCAATCCCAGCAGGCACCAGACGTCTATGTAACGTCAGGTTGACGTTGGACATGACGTCAGAC
The DNA here is from genome assembly GCA_027422415.1 of Schizothorax lantsangensis. Lineage (NCBI taxonomy): Eukaryota > Metazoa > Chordata > Actinopteri > Cypriniformes > Cyprinidae > Schizothorax > Schizothorax lantsangensis. The sequence goes on along the minus strand of CM049847.1, from coordinate 11,332,072 downwards.
AGACGTTGGATTTTGGTTGAAAATGAAAATCGGGTTGACGTCAATATTTGACGTCAATTTGACGTTGGCTTAACGTTGGATTTTGGTTACAAACCTAAAAACAACTAAATCTCAACGTCAGCTGACGTCGGTATTGGACATCAATTCAACATTGACATTAGACGTTGGATTTAGGTCACCCGACGTCGCAACCACAATTTAACCAAATATCAACGTCTTATGACGTTGTGTGCCTGTTTTGTGCCTGCTGGGATGGGTCCGTCAATGTTATACCTATTGGTCCAGTTTTAGTGGATTTGTAGACATTGCAGCCTTCAATCGATAGTTTAAACAGATTATTTCTTGTTCTCAAACCTCTGCTCTCGATTTGATTCCTTCCAGATGTAAAAAATGTAATATATATTCTATGGAGTCATTTCTTCCTACTTTTTCACAATATTCCAAGTCTTCTAAAGCCATTTGAAAGCTTTATGTGAGGAAAAAAGCTTGGTAATTTATAGTGTTGTTACTGTTATCTAATACTAAATTAAATAAAATATTATAAAATATTAGATGAAAATTTTAACCTAATGAAAAATGAAAATAAAAAAACTTAAATGAAATATAAAAACGTTGCCTTGGCAACTAATTGAAAATAGAGTTAGGAATAAAGTTGAAATATTGAAAACATTAAGGCTACAACTGAAATAAAAAAGTTAGTAAAGAGAAACTAAAAATAAAATGAAAACTGAAAATAAAAATAAAAGCTAATTCAAAATATTAATACAATATCAATAATTTATTAATTACTACAATAGTATTCAAATAATACTAAAATAACACTGATTAGTAATTAATTGAAAGCAGTCTGTGGTCTAATGTGTCTTTTCTATCCCTGGTGGTCAATTTTGAACCAAATGCCCTGTTTTGCTCAACAAAATGTATCTAGCTTTCTGGAAATCATGTTGTTAGAGTTTCTTTATTAGCTGTGGTCATAAAATCAGCCATAATGTCTTCAGGGTTTATGTTGTGTATAAAACACATTCTTCCTTGACCAACTGCAACCGTGCTGTTTGCAAATCATGTGTTTGTTTCAAATGTTTTTAATTAATGTTTTAACATAAAAAGCTTATAATTAGAGCTGCACTGTTAATTGCATAATTAATCATGTTTATGGTTACAATGGCCATGATTAACTAATCTTGAAAAGGGTCAATTACAGCAATAGAAAGGTTTGTGTAGCATTTAACGGATCGTTCCAGTAACTATGGAAGATTGTTTCTGCCATGGGATACATTTAAAAAGTAAAAAAAAGTAAAAAGGTAATTGCAACTTTTTCAAACTTTTTTTCTTGCATTTCCGAGTTTATAAAGTCAGAATTGCAATATATAAACTTAGAATTGTGAAATATAAACTCACAATTCTCAGAAAAAGAATTTTGAGATAAAAAGGTGAAAATACTTTTTTAATAAAAAAAATCTGAATTCATAGAATAAAGTCAGAATTATGTATTTATATCTCGCAATTCAGATTTTTTTTATGTTTTTATTTCTCTCAGAATTGTTAGTTTACATCTGTAGTTAATTTCTTGCAAATTCTGATTTTTTTATCATTATTTTTTTTATTTCTTGCGTTCAGAATTGGAAGGAAATAAGTCAGAATTGTTAGATAAAAAGTAGCAAATACCTCTTTTATTTTTTATACTGTGGCAAAAAAAGAAAAAGTTAAGGGATGTAGACTCAGAATTCAGAGAAGAAAAAAAATCTGATTTATGTGTTATCTCTCAATTCTGTCTTTTTTTTTTCTTTTCAGAATTGTGAATTTATATATCCAGATAATATCTTGCGAAATTCTGATTTTTTTCTTGCAATTCTTAAATATTGTGATAAAAATATTGGAATTTTGTGATAAAAAGTAAATACGTTTTATATATATATATTTTTTTTTTATTATTATTTTGTGGCGGAAACAGGCTTCAATAAATAACAGACATATCTGCATAAGATTTGTCTGTAGCCCACAAATAACAAGCGTGTTTTAAGTTCACTGAACACATTCCTTAGCTCTTTTTGTATGTTTACATTCATAATACATTCTATAAATCAAATATAATAATCACAGTTATGAGGAAAATAAAACATAATCTCCAACACCAGCATCTAATCACATGTCTTTGTCCACTTCCGTCTCAGCGACATCCAGAGGTTGGGAGTCACATTAATGGGCCATCAGAAGAAGATCATAACCAGCGTCCAGATGATGAGAGCCCAGGTACTGAACCAGAGCGTGCCGTCGGTGCACATATAATCACGGACCTCGTCAGAACACAAGTACATATTGATCTGATACATGTTTGGGTCTTGTGTATGTACTTCAAACGACGGTCCCTTCCTAAACGAAACCTGACATGGACTATTGTTACTGAGATAAGGATGGAGTTTTTCTTCTTCGGCGGGACTTTCTGCAATTATCCCTTTTCTCTTTTACTTTCTTTTGTAAATGTTTGGACTGCCTTAAATGCCACATTATTTAAATATTGTTGTACATGGATAAAGATTTTATGAATAATAGAGTCATGAATATGTAAAGAGTGGACCTAGTCATGAATATTAAAAAGATGGAAATGAATATGCATAGTGTACAAGTTTCGTCACACCCACCGCAGCAGCGCAACGGCATGGATGAAACTTCACGAGTGCCTCAAGTGCTGAGACATGACGCTGAATAAAAGACGAAACAATGAGACGCCACAGGAGAACGCGTGTTAAACTACAAGCATATAATCTACGACCAACCGAGACCCTCAAGAGGAAACATTTGGGCTCCTGACAAAAGCTGCAGAGCGCACAAGAATACGGACAAACGCTGAATTAGTCTCTGTTTTGTCTCTGTGGTCATAAAAAGGGAAAAAGGCAATTATGTATGTCATGTGTTTGATTAAACACTCTGAAACTCAACCTGCTGTTATTTATTGCGTGCAGAGCGGCGCCGGATCCCTCTGGAAATGGGAGGAATAAATATGTGTAAATGTTGGTCTGCAGAAAACAGAAACACTTTTAACTTTTCCTTACTCTTGAAATCGGTCTGAAATGGAATCTGTGCCGCTGGATTCAGAGTTCAGGCCAGTTTTAAAATATTTATTGGTACCCTAAGAAAATCATTGAGTATTCTCAGCGTTTGGGCTGTTTTACATCAAATAAATCATTGGTTTTGCTAAAACGAACACATTAAAGATACAGTAATGAACTTGCGTCGTGCTAAAAGATGAATTGCACATAATTGTGTGGATGTTGAAATAGTGGGACTGACTAATTTAAAGTCAACATGAAATCAAAACTGACCCTGTTTACTTTGCTAGATGTTGCTGGTCTTATTACGAACGATTCATCAGTGCATGTTTTTCCAAAAATGTTTGTTTTTGTAATTTTCCTCAAATATTCTCTGCCTCTTTCACCAGCTGAAAGGACGTTCTCCTCCAACCACTTTTCATGATTCTACGGAAGCTTGTTTCCACCATAGAAAAATAAATAAATAAAATCAAGGAATTTGCAATTAACTTTTTATCTCACAATTTTGAATCTTGCAATTATGAGCTTGTAGCTCATAATTCTGACAGAATTGTGAGACAAACTCAGAATTAAAAAAGGTATATAAAGACAGCATTGTGAAATATAAACTCACAATTTTGAGAAGAAAAGTCGGAATTCCAAGATATAAACTTTGTGAAATAAAAGTGTGAGAGATAGTCGCAATTCCCTTTTTTATTTATTTATTTATTTATTTTTTATCCTGTGGGAGAAAAGATCCCATTCCCCTGTTCATTTCCTTTCAGAGAAGTAAAATGGGTTGTGAATGCCATTTCATGTTGACTTTACAAAAACACTGGACCTCATTTAATTTTTGAAAACAGGGTATTGTCTGTATGTTAATCTTTATTTATTAAATTATGATTATTCAGTTTTAATTATTAAATTACCTAATTGTGCATTTGTTTGTAAGACAAAGATTAATGGAGTTAGTTTCCCATGAATCATTTATGTAAATATGAATAAAATAAAGTTTTCTCTCTCTCTCTCTCTGTTTCTTTGAAAAAGAGCAATATCTATATGCAAATGGAGTGCAAATAAAACCAAAACACTCCTATATTGTAATAAATGTAACCAATCAGAGATGGCATTTAAATGTGGCATGTCATCATTGTCAACATCATCATCATTTTTAAAATCCCCCCATTCAAAATAATCCATGTCATCACAACAATCAGCACAACATGAGTGAATCTGAGTCATACAGTATTTTACCTCAAATAAAATTTTTCAATGTTTTAATAATTTATTATTTGCTCCATTATTATGTATTTTTTAATCAAATTCATGTATCTTTATTATTATTATTAATTATGGTAATAAAAAAATCAATAAAAATACTGTGCACACAATGTTTTAAATTCATAAATATGAATTATCAATTAAAAATAATTATGCATTGCAAAAAAATTTTTTTTTTAAGTATGCATCTTTTTTTTCTGTTGATCATGTGGTACATTTTGACACTTCTTGACAGTTTTTGTAGCATTCACCCACAGGTATTTGGTGGAACATTATCATGCATTATCAGGTGTATGTGCATATTCTGTCCCATAGCAAGCCGACAGCACTTCAGTGACAGCAGAGCAATTGCTTTTAATATCCGCTGGGGTTTAGCGCTTTCCTCTGAGAGGTTTCTTCATTACCTTAACATAAAGCTGTGAATTTAATGTCTTAAAAATGAATCATGACTACATTGCATATATCAAGACACTGTCAGCTTGCATTGTCACATTATGAATGTTGTCATCTACGTGGAGACCAAATATTAGCAACTGTTTTGTCTGTGTTTGCCTTTGCCAAGAGTATAACTTGCCCATTTGGATGGTTCTCTGCACGCTGAAACCATTCATGCGCAAATGTCACCTTGAAGCGGATTATACCCAGAATTCATTTCAGGTGAATGATCACATTTACAGAACCTGTAAATGCACAACAAACGTCATTACACTGCAAAACCAGTCTGAGAATTTAGGTTAGAAAAAAATAAAAAATGTCTGAATGTCACTTCACTGCATAAAAATATAACTTTGTGCCATTTTTTTTAAACAGTTTTTTTGCAGGTTTTATGACATTTTTAAGACCAATTCTCTTTATAAAGAGAATATGAGGAATATATTGAATGGTATGTCAATATGGTTTTAAATGTAAATGCATAATATTAGCAACACTTCAGAGTTTGAAAATAAAAAAATCAACTCTCCATTACTTTTTAACTCAATTTTAATTAATAAAAAATTAATAAATATTAAAATAAAAAACTATTTGTCTTGCTTTCCAGTGCAAATATCTCAAGATCCTTAAATCGTGATACATAAAATTACATAAAATACAAAGCCTTGTTTTCTGAGAAACTGATAAAAATTAAGAGAATTTATGATTAAAACAAGAACAAATACATGCCAACGGCTCAGAAAAAAACAACTTAATTAAAAGAAAAAACAAATTTTCATTCCCCATTGACACGTTTGTTCTTTTTTTACACATAAACTTAATTGATTTTGTGAAATTTCTAAGAAAACAAAACAGCATATTTAATTTGCATTTAAAGTAAATGTGTCTTAGATATTTGTGCTGGAAAACAAAAGACAAAGATATTTGAAGATATTTTTGCAGTATATGCAACATTCAATGTCATGTACTTATGAATTTAAGAACTTTTTAAGTAGCTTGCAATTGAAAATAACTATATTAAATGTTGTTAAAAATGTGTATTTGGAGACTTTGTGGTCATTGATGTAAAATGATGAAGAAAGCAAACTTAGGTAATCAACATACCTTTGCTATTTAATGCATAGACTTTCATGCTTTTTTAAGTCTGACTTAAGTGTCCAAATGCATTTAGAGCTTCTGTTTGGCTATAATGTTTGAATATAAAGAAACACATTGTCAACACTGAACTGATTTGCACTTCCCACAGACAGCTAAAGTTACTTTCTTCTGCAGTTAGATGTCAAATATTAGTCTGTCCCACAAAACTCTTAGATGAGACGTGTTCAATTGCAAGACAGCCTCGTTTCACAGCCTCAGCCCGTCGGAGATAACAGAGTTCACTGTCGTGGATGTGTGTTGTTGCAACGTACTTGTCCTCCATCACTTTCTCATTCCCGTTGAGTGAGCACAGTCAGATAGGACACCGGGAGGTCACAAAACAAGCTGTGCCGCCCTCCCACACAACATAATGCAAACTATTAGAGTCAGATTATGCCACAGAAGAATTCTGACTATAAATCAAGGCATTTTACAGCTGTGATATTAGATTACACACGCACTAAAAATGTTAGTGTAGTTGACAGATACAATCAAGATTTTAAGTTAAAATATGTATCTGAATGCAAAGAAAAAAGAAAGAAAAAAAGGTAACACTTTACAATAAGATTCCATTTGTTAACATTTAACTAAGAATGAAAAATACTTGTAATCTCAGTTCTTATTAATTGCAACATGTACTAATACATTATTAAAATCCAAAGTTTTGACTGAATCCAAAGAACAGTTGTACTTTAATTAATTAACATTAATAAAGATTAAAAAAATACTGGAATAAATGTATGGCTCATTGTAAGTTAGCATTAGTTAATGCATTAATTAACATTAAATAATGAACCTTACTGCAGTGTTGCCAAAAAATAAGCAGCACAACTTTTTGATAATTATGTGAAAAAAAAAAAGTTTCTTTCAGCAAATCAGAATGATTTTTTTTCCGACATGTTTATTCAGTATTAACATGATCAATGTACAATGTGATTTCCTGAAAGAAACAGAAATACAATCAATTTAACAGCAAGTCTTTAAAATATGGTGCAACATATGTTTTGCTTCAAATATACTACAGAAACTGCTCCAAATATGATGAATATACATGCATAAACAAACCCAAAATAAATTAAAATAAATAAATAATAAAAAAAACTGATAAATACTAATAAGAATCATTTCTGAAGGATCATGTGACACTGAGGACTGGAGTAATTATGCTGGAAATTCAGCTTTGCATCACAGATATAAATTAATTTTTAACAAAAAAAATCTTAATTATTATAATAACTTCTGCATGGCCACCAAACTTCAGATATATTTTAACTTAAAATCTTTAAAGGCCCTGGAGTGTGACAAAATGAGTTGCATGACATTTTTATGATATAAATGTATTCATTTATATATATATTTTATATATTATAATTAATATTATATATTAATATATATTTATTTTAAATAAATATATTAATGTGTACCTATCATCCCTGATCAACTATAAATTAAATAATATATAAAAATAAAATAAATTAAAATAATAAGACAAAATAAACAATGTTTTGTTTGGATGTCACAACTGCAAGTTATAAAAACAATCCTGATGTCAGAAATCAGGATGCAAAGCATATTCAATATTAATTTGGACACTGTAAACAACACCATAAATTACTTTTGTCACCAACTGGGTTTAAGACAAATACATTTCAATATGAGTGTCCACAGTTATCCAAAGGAACAAAATGCAAACAGTGAGCCATACATTTTGTTGTTTCCAAACACTTGCGATACGTGCAATTTATACAAACTCTTTGATTAAACATTCATGAGCACCTTGAATGTGGTTGTGCTTGCATCGGGTTTGTTGTAGTCTCAAGAAAAATAACTACATATGAGTCCACATGACCCACTTGTACAATGGAAAAGGTGAATTTGAGGCAACGATAAATGTTGGGCTAACGTGTAAAAAAAAAGATCACAAATAAGCTGAAAAGAAAATAATGAAACATTTATGTGCTACAAATATATTCTGTATGCTTCTGTGAACTGGTATGTAAGCGGCTCTTAATTAGCCTAATGAATCTCATGACTATAGCATGAGTCATAACACTCTCATACTTGCATGCATAAAGAATTAAAGAGATTCACAGTGAGTGACCTAATTACCTGAACAAGTCGAATAAGGATTTCCCTACCCTGAGAGCAGATATTCATAAGTTACTAATAAAATGTAATAGTGCCCTCATTTGCATATATGCAAATCGGCATCATTTCAATGCAAAACCTTTACTCTGCTGGCCTCGGCGTGCACCCTAACCACTCAAACTTTCCCTTTGATGTTATAAGCAAAGTCTGTCACCGATTATCCTTATTTGCATGAATCTGATACAATCCATGCAGTGCAAATTATCACGCCCCCGGAGATATCAACCAGACAGAGGAGAAATTAAGCTCTAATTCCGAAGATAAGATATTTTAAGGGCCGAGAAAATGCATATGGTACGGGCTGAATGCTGAATCAGGCAGTTCCGTGGTGTTGTTGGCCCAGATTAAACCTTGTTAGTCACAGAGAGGCCTGACCGCAGATTCAACTTCACGGAGCGTATTACCGAAAAAAAGATTCACACAATAGAGCTCAAAGTGTTTCCGTCAGTTCTCAGATTTACTGCGGCGGAATTTTCTGGAGGGCTAATTCAATGAGTAACGAACGCATTCCGGTGTTGTCGTTACCCTAGGAGATTGTTTTGAACACTAAAATAAAATGTCATTATCAATTATTTATTGTTCTTGTGGGTATTGTCTGTACGCAAAGCACAAATAACAACTGGCTCAGTAGTTGATTCAAAAGACAACATAAAAACACATCAGTCACATCAAAACCTAAATTATTTTATTCATTCCAGCATGGTCAGCAACCGCGATATGATTATATACAAAGCTGAGCAAAATGTATAGTTTATAATCTTAAATCAGACCAAAAAAGAGAGAGAGAAGACCATAAAGCTCTAAGTAGGCTATACTTCATATTTGCTCATACAAGTCAGAAAAACATCTCAAGGCATGGGCGGATCTAGAAAATATTTTTTAGGGTAGCAAAGGGGTGGCATGGGGTCTATGAGGGGTGGCAACACCAAAGCAAGCCCCCATGCATAGTTTTTGGGGATTTATTGTCTGACATGCACAATTGTCTTCACAAATATTGCCTTACCATTAAGTAATCATCTATACTGTTTAAAATGAAAAATAAATAACAACAATTCAATATCCATCATGGCACCAAGTCAATACACACTATAAAAAACTTCAACAGGTTATAAATGTTTCTGAGCTTGTATCATTAAAGAAGACATGCGGTTCTATTAATATTACATAGACTTAGATTGTATAAATCACGTTTTAGTGCAAGTTTAAGAGTAACACTTTTGAATTTCCTAATATTTGAAAGCAATACTATAATATCAAAGCATTGAAACTGGATCAGTTTTGAAAACAAGGTTTGATTTTCTGTTATTACCAGAGTTGGGAATGTCTGTAATCACCCAGAACACTATCAATAGTCTAGCAACTGCATAGCAAGAGCCTAGAAACCACCCAGAATATTCTAGCAACCAACTAGCAACACTTTAGCAAACATCTAGAACATCTAACTGACCAAACTATTTAAGCCGCTTTTCCACTATCGGGCCGAACGGTTCTCTTTGCTTAACCGTTCCATTCCGTGCCGATACGGTTCCATTTTCCACTGTGGTGCTGATAACGGAGCCCGTTGGAATGTAATACAAATGTGTCAGTCGTTGCCTTGGTAATGCAAGTGTAATGTAAACAGTGATATGGACGATGATCAGATATTTGGCCGTCTCAGGCAGTTTTTTCTTTTTATATTGAACATAGCTGTTTACTTGGCTGTTTGATCAAATAGCGCGCTTCCGCTTAGCCAGCTATGGAGAAACTGGTAGCCAGGAAACAGAGTGGCAACATCACACACACACGCACTCTTCCAGCACGGCTCAGCACGGTTGTCTAACCATGCCAAGAATTCCGGGCCGAGAACGGTTTGTAATCGATGTAAAAGGTGATGGATTCCTTATGAAGAGTTCCAACCTGGAGTGTGAGCGTCTTGGTTTGGTGAGTGATGCCTTTGCCTATCTGTACACCATCGATAGCCTTGACTTGGATTGGTTGGGTGCATGGTTGTGTTGGGATTTGATGTTTTATGACAATATCCTGGTGGATTAGATTCAGGGCGGCTCCCGAGTCGATCATCGCTATGAGGTCAAGAGACAGGGTATCAAATCACAAAGAGTGTGAATGATTTGTTACTTAAAAGGGCAAGATGTTCAATATTTACCCGGGGATTGCTTTGGAGCTTGTGGGGGCATCCTAAACTGTGGTGACCTGATTCACCGCAGTAAAAACACAGGCGTTGATGTCGTCTCCGTTCTCTCTCACTCTCAGATAGTCGGGATGTGCTTAGTTGCATGGGTTCCTCAGGAGAAAACATTTCAACAGGGTTAGGAGTAAGAACGTTGGTCTGTCCACCCTTTCCACTTTTCTTTTTAGGAGCTTGTCTCATGAGGTTATCAATCCTGATGGCGAGCGTGACAAAATCGGAGAAGGAGGATCCCTCAACCTTACATGCTTGTTCTGTCTGAAGGTCGCAGTTAAGGCTTTTTTGAAACTTAGCTTTTAAAGCGACATCATTCCATCCACTCTGGGCAGCGAGCATTCTGAACTCAATGGCAAACTCGGCAGCGGTGCTGTTACCTTGTGTAAGATTGATGAGCTGTGTCGAAACATCTCTTCCGCCATGAGGGTATTCGAACACTTCGGGGAGTTGTTGAATGAAGTACGTCACTGAACTCCTCAGTCGGGAATCAGAGTCCCAAACGGCTGCTGCCCAATCGATAGCTCTGCCCTTCAAAAGTGTCATGATGAAAGCGCACCTCTTCCCCTCTGATTCGAATCTCTCTCCTTGGTGATCCAGATAAACCTGCACTTGGCGAATAAAGCCCTTGCATTGTTCAGCTGTTCCGTCGAATTTATCAGGGAGTGCAAAACTTAAGGTCTTCGGCGTGGGCGGAGGGAGAGATCGAATGTAGTGCATCAGGTGTTTTTTGATGGTCCGCAGCTGGGTGAGTTGTTCCTGATATCCTTGGAGCATTTCCGTTTGGTATGAGACTGCTGCTTGCAGATTCGACACTTCCGCTGGATTCATAGTAGGTGAAGTATTCTGTAACAGAGACCCTGGAGTTTGGTTAGAATCCATATGCGGAAGTTTATTAGAGGTCAAGGCTTTAAACAGAGGTCAGCAAAACAGGCAGAGGGTCAAACCAGAGAAGCAAGCAGATCGTTCGTCATACACAGGGGCAAAACCAGACAATAGTGATAAGGCAGGCAAAGGGTCCAAACACAAACATCAGTCAGATCAGGCGTCAGAACAAAGGGGCAGAGTACAAATACCGTGAGTCAAGATATCAGGCAGGATCATAAACAGGTAAGCAATCAGGAATAGTAGAAGGAATAACGCTTTGTAAGGCAGAATGACTGGCAATACTTTGCGACTAGCACGTGAACAGGTCTCAGTATTTATGAGAGTCAAACAGGAAGTGACAGCAGAGGGAGCGGGCCAGGTTCAGTATTCGGGTGAGGGCTCCCTCTGCTGGCTAGGCCTTACACTCACCAAGCCTGCATTTATTTGATCCAAAATGCAGCAAAAGCAGTAATATTGTGAAATATGTTTACTATTTAAAATCAAAGCTGAATTTTCAGCATCATTACTCCAGTCTTCAGTGTCACATGGTCCTTTAGAAATCAATCTAATATACTTATTTGCTGCTCAATAATTTTTTTTTAATCATTATTATTATAAATATTTAAAACAGTTAAGTAATTTTTTTCAGGATTCTTTTAATGAATACCAGGAACCATACAATACCATTACTAGAACCAGGAAGTATGACCACATTAGCCCGGTTCTGTCAACACTGCACTGGCTCCCTATTAAACATCGTATAGATTTTAAAATCTTGTTAATTACTTATAAAGCCCTGAATGGTTTAGCTCCTCAGTACTTGAGCGAGCTCTTATCGCATTATAGTCCTTCATGTCCACTGCGATCTCAAAACTCTGGCCATTTGATAATACTTAGAATATCAAAATCAACTGCGGGCGGCAGATCCTTTTCCTATTTAGCACCAAAACTCTGGAACAATCTACCTAACACTGTTCGGGAGGCAGACACACTGTCAGTTAAATCTAGATTAAAGACCCATCTCTTTAACCTGGCTTACACATAACACACTAATACGCTTCTAATATTCAAATCCGTTAAATGATTGTTAGGCTGCATTAATTAGGTCAACCGGAACCGGGAACATTTCCCATAACAAACGATGTACTTGTTACATCGTAAGAAGATTGACATCTATGCTAATATTAGTCTGTTTCTTTCTTATTCCGAGGTCACTGCAGTCACCAGATCAGATGGTGGATCAGCACCTAGAGATGACCTCTACAACCTCTGAACGTCAGCGGAGACCAGGACACCTAGATGAGCCCCAGAGACAGAACACCAGTGAGGACCCCGTCACCTAGACAGCCATCGGGAAAAGACCACTGGAACCAGTTGAGCCCTTACAATCTGACTTTGCAGCAGTTGGAATTGAACTGCTGGGTCGTCTGGCCAGAGGAGAACTGGCCCCCCGACTGAGCCTGGTTTCTTCAGCTGAGCCTGGATTCTGTCACCGATGGAGTTTTGGTTCATTGCCGCTGTCGCCTCTGGCTTGCTTAGTTGGGGACACTTCATTTCCAGCGATATCGTCGACTTGATTGAACAGAGACTTTTAGAACTGAACTGAGCTGGATGATGCCATCACTGAATTCAATAATGAAATGCCTTTAACTGAAAATTGAGTGTTTAATCTTGTCATTTTACATTATTGACACACTATTTTCCTATTTTGATATTGTGCAGTTGCTTTGACAAAATTTGTATTGTTAAAAGCGCTATATAAATAAAGGTGACTTGACTTGACTTGAATACAAAAGATCAAAAGATTAGCATTTATCTGAAATAATTTTTTTAAGCTTGGAGTCTGTATAATTTTTTTTTTTTTTTTGGGGGGGGGGGGGGTATTATAGAAATTCATATTTTTGTTTAGCAAGGAGGATGATTTAAATGGATCAAAAGTGATGATAAAGACATTTATAATGTTACAAAATATTTCTATTTCAGATAAATGCTCTTCTTCTGAACTTTCTATTCATCAAAGAAACCTGAAAAAATTCTACTCAACTGTTTTCAACATAATAATAATAATAAAAGTTTTTTTTGAGCTAAAAATTCAGCTTTGAAATCACAGGAATAAATTATATTTTAATATATATTCAAATAGAAAGCAGTTATTTTAAGTAGTAAAAATATTTCACAATAGTACTGCTTTTGCTGTATTTTGGATCAAATTAATGCAGGCTTGGTGAGCAGAAGAGAATTAAAAAACATTAAAAAATCTTACTGTTCTAAAACTTTTGACTGGTAGTGTTAATCACAGGCTTGTTAATTATTCATGAATAATTCTCACTCCAGGCTGCTCCAGCCACTGGTTAATGAGGTGATAGAATTAAGAGAAATACGATTCAATAGACTAACATTTGAAGTTACGGTAGGAATATATAGCTAATGTGTGGTAATGTGAAGTAATCAGCAATTGTAGGATTTATTCATGCTTATTTTATGTCAGGTTGGAGTTATACACTGATTTTCTGTCATGGTCCATGGACCCCCTGAATTAGCCTTGGCCACCCCCTGGCCACCCCATGTATAAAACTCTAGCTCCCCCACTGCAGATGAGACCAAAATCCAGCTCTTTGGCATTAACTCAACTTGCCGTGTTTGGAGGAGGAGGAATGCTGCCTATGACCCCAAGAACACCATCCCCACCATCAAACATGGAGGTGGAAACATTATGCTTCGGGGGTGTTTTTCTGCTCAGGGGACAGGACAACTGCACCGCATCAAAGGGACGATGGACGGGGCCATGTACCATCAGGGCCAGGGCATTGAAGCCGGCCAGGGCATTGAAAATGGGTCGTGGATGGGTATTCCAGCATGACAATGACCCAAAACACACGGCCAAGGCAACAAAGGAGTGGCTCAAGACGAAGCACATTAAGGTCCTGGAGTGGCCTATAGCCAGTCTCCAGACCTTAATCCCATAGAAAATCTGTGGAGGGAGCTGAATGTTCGAGTTGCCAAACTTCAGCCTCGAAACCTTAATGACTTGGAGAGGATCTGCAAAGAGGAGTGGGACAAAATCCCTCCTGAGATGTGTGCAAACCTGGTGGTCAGCTACAAGAAACATCTGACCTCTGTGATTGCCAACAAGGGTTTTGCCACGAAGTACTAAGTCATGTTTTGCTAAGGGGTCAAATACTTATTTGACTCGTTAAAATGCAAATCAATTTATAACTTTTTTGAAATGCGTTTTTCTGGATTTTTTTTGTTGTTATTCTGTCTCTCACTGTTAAAATAAACCTACCATTAAAATGATAGACTGATCATTTCTTTGTCAGTGGGAAAACGTACAAAATCAGCAGGGGATCAAATATGTTTTCCCCCCACTGTATATAGTCTTTAGATAATAAAAAAATATATATATTGACATTGAGATTTTTGCATTTTTCAATTAGGCCTACTCTTTCTCAAGATTACTTAGTTACAGTCTTTATGAGTGTGTCATTTATTGTCTCATTCAACCGGTTGGCTTATTCCTTCAAGTGACTGTCTTTGTGAGTGAGTCATTTGAATCATTCACTAAAACGTTTCGTTTAAAACGCTGATTCATTCAGGAAGGGAATGGCGGTGCGGTAACTGTTTTTGGTGGAGCAAATAACTGGCGATATTGGGTCTAAAATGCACAGTAAGTTACTCAGTTTTATCGTCTTGATGTACAAAAGCGATATCTAACAATCGTGCTGCCTCCTAAATGTAACTTCAATAACTTCTCTGAAATGGCTGCAGCTAATATTACCTTTTCGACGTAAAGGACACATACCTATATAATGAATTTCACGTGAGCGGCTTTGACACATTGTATGAAATCAGCGTGAGAAAGTAATTTCACAAACTTATTTACATGGTCGTGTAATGTTGCTTTATATACTTGCAAAATTATGTAGGCTAAATATATCAGCATGCAGGTGTGATATATTTCAATCCATACGCCTCTATCTAACTATCTATCTATATATCTATCTATCATTTGTATATATATATATATATATATATATATATATATATCCTATGTGTAGGTATTTTTCCCTTCAAAATTGCGATTCGTATTATAGGCCGACTCCATGTTGATTTTCGTTATTTTTGTCATGAAAATAACTACAATGTCAAAAAAAGAAGAAAAAAAAAGAGAAAACGTAATGCACAATGTAATTTATTATTATTTTTATTTATTTTTTGCTTTAGGGTGATATTTGACCTACACAGGTTTTAAGATCCATTCTTAAATCCAAGGTAGTAGGCTACAAAATCTAAAAACACTCTTCCTTTAAAAAAATTTAAACTTGGCCATAACAATTTATGCATAAACCCTAACAATGTCCCCCTCAGTTACATCTTTTCTCTTCCGAAGCTGTGCGTTTTGAAAGCAGTGTGACTATTTGAAAAGTTTGGAACTGTCCTAGTTAACGCACTGATCTTGCCTGTGGTTTGTTTTCCCAGCATGCTGTAGCTCCCTCACCATTGTAGTACAAGGGGGCAGCAGCATGTTTGCAGGCACAGCGATGGGTACGTTACCCCAAATGGAGCGTCTGTCTATTCCTTTCAACATTTCTGAAATTCAGATCCATGGATGTGACCTAAAAGTTTCAGACTTTCAAAATTCTAAACAGAACATGAGATTTAAACAGATTTTCAGTTAATAGACATATTCTTGCCCATTGCAGCCATTAAGCCAGTGTGTTGCTATACCATTTCTAAGGTGTTCTAATGATGGGCCTCTTTTTCCATGTCAGTCTATGGGACTTTTAATTTGATTTACTTTGATTTGATTGCTTAGAAAAGTGCCATACCTCTCTAAATCCATACTAACGAACGTAATAGTGATGCTTGTCTTACTATTGACTAAACTATCATATGCACACCACATAGTTGAATTGCACTGCAATCCAGTGACCCAAATAGTAATGAATAGATGTAAATCCACACATGGCTGTAGTTATGTATATAAAGAAGGCAAGTGAGAGTTGCTGGCAGAATTTCACACCTGTATCGCCGTGCATGTTTATGTGGACAACAACTAAGCAAGACTGATTACTGGTCTGATTACTCTATGCAAATTACACTAATGTCCATGCCAAAAATACATTTTAGGGAATCAGCACGTTTCAATCCTGCTCTCATTAAGAACCCCAATAAGGAAGAGAGACGAAAAAACACGTGTGGAAATGGAGCACAGAATTTATGTGCATTGATCTCCAAACCCCTGGAGCCTCAGTCGTGCCCTAGCCTGATTTTCTCCTCCGGTCCATCCTCTGGGCGCATGTGTTCTCTGGCTGAACCTCTCACCGCTGGTCTGACTCTCCCGTGTGCAACCTACAGGCCAGCGTGTTTCCTCATGGGTGCTTGAGCATCAGCGCTTTGTGTCTGATAACATCTTCATCTGTTTGAAGGGAAATAAAAGTTCAGCACTTTGGATGAAAGAGAACCGCCTCTGTCTTTACGCAAACTCATTCTTCAGTCAAATTAGAAACACACTGTGTGAGGTCTGAACCCTAAAACTTTCTCACCTTCAAAACCTGAAAACGTCCTCAAGATTTATTGTCCATACTGCATATATTAGAACACTGTAGTCCTATATATTGAAACAGGGGTTCCCAGCCAAATCCCTTTCATCTAAATAATTTACTTGAACTATCCCTAAAATTTCAAGTAATGTTCTAGCTTTTCAATAAATAAACTCAACTAGATTTTTATGGTTTCTTAAAAAAAAAAAGTGTTTAGTGTTTTGATACAGTATATGGTTGCTAGGGCGTTTTGAGTTAAAAAGGTGTTAGGTGGATGCATCATTTTTTAAATAATTTATGGTTGTAACTTTGTTATTGTCCAGAACAAATTATGCACCAATGTGTTCTAACCTTTAAATGTATTAATTATGTATATAAAATATATTTTTAATGTAATTAATTATTTGACTACCTTTAACTTTAATTGAATTTAAATAATAAAATAATATTTGTTTTATGTTAAGACAGCTATATATACACTGTAAAAATTTTTTTTTTTAAAGTTGTAGATAAAAAAGAAAAAAAGAAAAACGGTGTCACGCTATAAAGACAGCATTTCAAAATTAAATAATTAGATTTATTGAACTGTCTGAAATTATTAAAATAATCTGGAAATGTTAATTCAAAATGCATTACATTCCATTTCAATTCAAAATGCATTCCATTCCATTACAATCTCGCAAACCCACTGCAGGTCCATCACAACCCCTATTATAAGACAGTGTTTTTACTGTATATTAATATTATTTTCAGTTTTCAGACCTGAATCCGACACAGTCCTAGAAAACCTGACCCAAACCCACCAGTTTGTATGTAGGTCTCGTTGAGCTCGGGTTTGTTTGCAGATCCCTAATTAGAAAAACACAGATGGAGGACTGATTAACTTCAGTTTTTGTGTCAAAAAATGAATCCAGGTGGAGGTCAGAGATTGGAGTTTGTTCCTCATGCATGGTCTGTTTTTCTTTTAAACTTTATTCAATCTGAGTCACGCAGACTGCGGCACAGCAGCAAGGCCTCATGGGTCGCTCGGTCTGTGAGAACGACGGAGCTGCACGCACATTCAGACCGTGCCGGTTTTGCACGGAAACGACCAATTGCCATCACTTCATCACCTGGTATTGTCATCCAGCCTCACTAATTCCATATTACGGTTCGCAATAGAGAAAATATTATTATTTTCAGCATCATATAGAGGGGCTGCCCTTGCATGTTGTGCTGCATGCAAAGTGTGTTTATGTCTGTGTGCTTGAGCGTGTGAGCCAGTGGAAGTGAAGCGGTTCGTTTCATTAGCTGTGATGTTTCATTCATGAGAGAGCTTTTCACTCAGCCTCCACACTGCAAGACTCAGAGTCACGAAACGAGCTGCACATGCAAACAGGCATGAATTCAGACACACAACACTTCGATCCATGACAGCTTTCTGTTTCTGGCTTTGCTGATGTTGTTAGACCAGAGAATCATCTGTCATTTTCCTTGACTGCTCATGGACCATATAGAAGAGCATTCATCTTTAGTAGTATTATTGCTATAAACATTTGATTTTTCTGTAGATTAGATGTTTTGAATGTTTTAAAAGACAGAGACCATTTATTAACATGGTACAAACCATGTAAACAGAATTATTAGCTACCACAATTTTCAACCAGGGAAAACGCAAAATGATAATAAATTAATTGTAATCATCCAAATCAAAACATTATTATTATAATTATTTTATTAATGTAATTTTTTCTAACCCATGCACATACATAATTTTTTCAATAAAATGCCAAATGTTTTGCATTTAGTTTGTAAATATTAAAATACATTTAAAAAAAATGCTATTTCAAAACAAAAAATATAAGTTCAGTTGCTGCCATAATTTCAACTTGGTTGAATAAGTAATTAGAATTTAAAAACGTAAAAAATTTAGTTGTATTTCATATAAATTTTTAAATAGAACTTATTTTGATGAGTTAAAGCAAAGTTGCCATGACTGATCATATTTTTGAATCTCTCAATTCAAATAAACCTTTCAGTCATGATGCATTTTATTTTTTGTGGTTGTGAATTTTACAGTTTTAAACTTGGTAAATATGTAATTTTGTTACTATATACAATGACACTGTCTAAATATGAACTTTAGTAGTGCTACACTCCTAAAAATAAAGGTTCTTTATTGGCATTGATGGTTCCACGAGGAACCTTTAACATCCATGGAATCTTTACATTCCACAAAAGATTCTTAATAAAAGTTATTTAGATTATTATAATGGACTTTTTATAATAAAAAAAAAACAGCTGACTTTGATTCTTTGGGGAACCAAAAATGGTTCTTCTATTGCATCACGCCCCCTTTTTTTATGAACCATTATTTTTAAAAGTGTATATTTAAGTATTGACCTGGCAACCCTAAAAGGTGAACACATCCAACTTTTTTCAGCCAACAATCTAAGTTCCAGATGTTGTTTGTCATTTGCTTCCTTCAAGCTGAGACATAAAATGATGAGACAGTCAACAAGAGAGAATAGGAGAAACAATTTCAGCAGTGCCACGTCTGCGTAGTATGGCTAAATTGAAGAGGCTACGTGAATGCGCCATTTGATTTGATTGCTTATGTAGATAGAGCTGGCAGAACGTTCCCTCTGAGCCTGTTCGCACAGATTTGAGGCAGAAGTAAATCCTGTCTGTGTCTACGGCACTCGGAGGAAGACAGAAATGCATTACTCATGCGGCACCTTATCGGCTAAAATAGTTTGGCTATTGGTGCGCAATTAGACATGCTAATCCTTTACTTAAGAAAGAGTAGTGAAACATTTAATTTATTTTAAATCTGTTTATTATAATCTGAAATAATATGTAAAAATCCAAAGGACAAGACACTAATACAATGACTTAAGCAAGTATTTATTTTAACCTGATGTAGTATATGATCATTAACTGGGCAGTAAGTTTTAGATCCCACAAAGTCGACGACAGGAATGTGTTTTAGGGCGAGACACTTGCCTGACAAATATTAGCATGTGGTGAAGAAGACACACTGACTGGAGTCGACTGCTGAGAACAACAGATGTCACTGCTGGAGACGTCCTTGAAATGACACCAGGATTACAAAATTAATTTGCTCAGATTTGCCCTATTCAGGGGTGAACCAATTAGTAACACGGTTATTTAAAATGCAACTTACTGGCCTTTGCCCTCTTGCACTTTGACCCTGAACGTCCATTAGGCAGAGTGAGTTTATGCTGTCATTAGCGATACACATAGAAGAATTAATTTTAAGGTTGCACTATAAAACATAATACATTTCATCATATATTGTTAAAATGTGTAAAAGTAACAAGCTGTCAACTTTTGAGATCTAATCCACCTACAGAACCTGAGCATTTAAAGTCAATATAAATTATTTGCAACCCATTTCACTTCCATAATGTGTAATTTCAGTGTAAAAAACTAAAAATTGTGGGGTAGCACTTAATATTTTATTTATGTATTTTTCCCCCTGCAAGAACTGATTCGATCATACAAAGTGAGTGTTTTCCATATGTTTTTTTTGTGGCAAAATATACTGTATGTAGAGTATATGCTTAATGTTCTGAACAGCATGGCTTTAAAATAAAGCTTTAGGATAATTTAAATATTGACATTCAAAATATATCTAAAAATGGTCAGCAAATATATGAAGAAATATAAGTACATTTTAACATTTGAAAATATATAGCTATCTTGAGAGTCCATGTGGCTTGGGACACGTCGACCAAAATATTGTTTTAGAGACTTGCTGTTTCAAAGCCATTCATTTTTGTCTCAGAAGACTACATTTTGATATAGTATTATGAAGATGAACCTTAAATGTGGTCCATTTTTGATTTTATGTTGAATTTAAATTCATGTATAATAGCCATAGTTGTTAACGCATGTGCATTATAATGCAACGTTGAATCCATCAAACAAGATTTACCAATCTCATTCACCCCTCTTCTTCCAAACATTTCCTCTCTTCTTTCCACTATTCTTCCCACTGTCAAAGAGATGCAAAATAAGACATTAATTTGCTGAAACATGCTTGTTTTTTGCAGTATATATACAAGGCCTGATTAATCACTTGGTTTATTGAAGTGTTACCTGCACATCCTGCCCTCATTTACATTATTGTGCCCTTGCTAGGATGCCATTGCTTTGGCTGCCTCCCAGCATACGCTTTGCTTGGCAAAAGTCTGGAGCTCCTCCAGCGCCTCCGTACGGTTGGCAGACGGGCGGCCCCTGGGAGTCAGGATTGTGTGATAACACTTTGAAATGATAGTTTAGCCCAGGAGAGCACTTGACATGCAATATCTTCCCCGCTCCGATCGACAGGCAAAGCAAGCTCAGAGCAGGGTAAACATCGGCTCAGGGCGTAGACACAAAGAAAGATCCAGAGGAAAGAGTGCTCATCACACGCCGAGATTCAGGAACGCATCCGGTCCGCCGCACAATTACCACTCTGTCCATCACGGGTCTCATCACCGGAGGCTTTTCTCACCCGCCGCAGACGCATTTATTCTCCTCTTGGCCTGTCTGTGTATTCAGCCTCGACAGCTGCAAATAGACAACAGGTAATGTATTGACAGTCTAATAAAGAGTGTTGGCACTGGATATAAATCACGCAATGCTGCATGTTTATTTGTGGGGGCGACTCTCACCTCTTTGTCATATTAATAGTTATCCAGATGAGACGAAGAAGGTGTCAAGGGAAGGACGAAAGGTGTACTGGCACTGAGAAAACAACCAATTGTGAGTTTACACTGTTTTCTTCATATCTCATGAACAAGTCGAGCTGTCGCTCTCGCTAGACAAATACTGTTAGGCCCAAAATATACTCAACTGATGGGTCACAAGCTGTTTTCTGGTCTGAAATGGGTCATAGACAGCTGGGGAAAACAATGCTATATAAAAAATGCACTACACTACTATTCTAAAGTCTATTTATTTGATCGAAAATACAGTAAAAACTAAGGTGGCCAAGTAGTGCACAACACAGCAAAATTGTTCAAAAAAATTAACAAGCCGCAACACAATGAAATTAGCATAACACAATGGAAACAATTCGTAACACAGCGAAATTAGCACAACATATAAAGTAAACAAGCTGCAACCCAATGGAAATAAGCCGCACCAATGATATTAGCATAACACAACGGAAACAAGCCGCAACACATCGAAATTAGCACAGCATAAAGGAAACAAGCCGCAACACAAAGAAATTAGCATAACACAACGGAACAAGTCGCAACACAGTGAAATTAGCACAACACAGCGGAATTAGTCCTTTGCGTTGTTTTGTGGCGATTTTGTAGTGTCGTGGAGGTTTCGTTGAGTTGTGCACTACTGGGCCACCATAAAAAACAGTAATATTTGTGAAATATTATTACAATTTCAAATAACTGTTTTCTATTTGAATATACTTTAAAATGTAATTTATTCCTGTGATGCAAAGCTAAATTTTCAGCATCATTACTCCAGTCTTCAGTGTCACATGATCCTTCAGAAATCATTCTAATATGCTGATTTGCTGCTCAAGAAACATTTCTTATCATTATCAATGTTGAAAACAGTTATGCTGCTTAATATTTTTGTCAAAATGGTGATACATTTTTTTTTAGGATTCTTTTATGTAAAAAAATCAAATGCAGAATTTATTTGAAATAAAAATCTTATATAGAGTGAGCAACAAAATCTTTGTTTGCTGTGAGTCCAATCAAACTCTATTTTTAAATGAATCTGTCAGTTGGACCTAGAACCAAGTCAGTCTAGTCAATTAATGCAGATGCCATATGACATACCTTAATTCTCGAAAACCATGAACAAAACTATCCAAATTAAAAGAAATACAACCCAAACTGCATGAAATACGGATTCATTTGCATTGATGATAAACATAGTTTGAAATTTAAATTGTATGCAATAAACAATTTTGGAACTGTAATGGATTTGATTTAGAATCTAATCTAAATTGCTAGCATGTTTATAGCTAGCTAGCTGAACAATATCAATCCAGTTTAATGGCACGCATACATTTAAAGCAAACTCTATCGCCCCCTATAGGACTGAGAGAATGCACATTAAAGGGGTGGTTGATTGCGATTTCACTTTTTTAACGTTAGTTAGTGTGTAATGTTGCTGTTTAAGCATAAACAGTATCTGCAAAGTTCTAATGCTGAAAGTTCAATGCAAACAGAGATATCGTCTTTTAAAATTCTGGCAGTTTAATGCCTACAAAAACGACTGGTAAGGGACTACAACGAACTAATTCCTGGGTCCGATACATCACGGACCCAGATAAACCCCGCCCCCGGGAACACGCAACGAAGGGGGCGAGGCCATGCTGTACTGCTTTAGGGTGCTTTCCCATTTGGTTCGATTGCCTGGTCCGAACCAGAGTTCGATTGGCCCCCCCTCCGCCTGCCCCCACTGGACTGCGTTCATATTATTTTATTTGGGTCCGAACCGTGGTTCGTTTGCGTCATCAAGCCAGCAGCTGTTTACCCCGTTGCTTAGTAACGACGGCGCAGGAGAAGGCGGCAAAATGCATAACATTGCTCTCCGCACTTTTATATATTTACGTTTTTGAACCATTCGTTTTGTTTACAAAGCATTGGTACATAACAGCACTTACGTCTGTCTTACGAATGTACAGCAAATGCTCTAAAGAACGCTGAATGCGAACAGAAATGAGACATACAGCTCTCTGCTTGCAGCGTGTCAGTCACGCTCATCAGGAAAGTGAGTGAAACACACACATTTTTATCAAATAATACGTCATTAATAGCGGTTCACTTCCGCGATTTGGTATGATTGCATTCACATCAGCAGCGAACCGTACCGGAGTTCACACAAACCGAACCCCAGACCACCCTTTTTAAGCGGGCTCGGGTACGGTTCGCGGGTGCGCACCCGAGGTCGGAAGACAGCGTTCACATCATCCAAACGAACCAAACTCTAATGTCAATCGAACCCGGGTGCGCACCAAAAGTGCAAGTGTGAAAGCACCCTTAGAGAAGAGGAAGAGAAAACTAGGGGTGCTTCATAAACCAGGAAATAATCAGGGCGTTTATCAGAGAAGGGACAGAGCGGTGTAGAATAAAGGTAAATTATGTGAAAAATAATGTGTTTTTAAAAAAACTAAGCATGAACACGTTTGACTGCACCCCATAAACACAATCAAGCCTAGATAAAAACCAATCAACCACCCCTTTAAGTATGAACAACATCACTGTGCACAACAAGCATTGACCATAAAATTCACCTATTAAACCATTGATTGCTTGTTTTTATGTTACTTTTAGGCGTGGGTAATAAACTGGTGTGCATCAAAAGTGATTTAGTAAATATACAGAGATATCTCATTTACTTGCAACTATTTGCTTTAAACTAAAATCTTTAATAAAATATTCATTATAACCAATGACACAAGCCTCGTCAAATCAAGTTAATACTACATAATCACATGGCCAGCAGTGATGCTGAACTGACCACTGTTTCTTTCAGCAAATTAATATAGGTTGTATATTAAGTCTGTCAGAAGACAGAACAGAAAAAAAAACAGATTTCCATACTATACATGCTTATGGTAGGAAAACGTATGCATTATTAAATAAGTACTACTTCGAGCACTGTTCCAGAATAATGTTGTGCAGTACTCTTTAAACTTTCAGTGTGAATTTTCCCAGATGTTTTATTTGAGAAGGGTCTGTCTGAGACTTCAGTCGACCTTCACAGCACAGAAACAACCACAGCAGCGGTGAGGGTGGACTGAAAGTGTTTGACAGCTTACATTTAAGGAGATCACAGCAACCTTGGCTGTGTGCAATCATCACACCAAGGACTTTACTGCTCCAGAATCCATACAAAGTATAGAAACAACTCAAAAGAGCGGACAGAATATTTTAAAGAAATGGAAGAATATTACAATACATTAGAATTGATTATATTAGCTGACTTATAATATCATTGAAGTGAATGGGAATGCCAACAGATAGCTAGAATACAATAATATTGATGTTGAAAGAGGGCCTTAAACCATATCTAGACCCAAATATCACAGAGATGTGAGGGAAAAACTTGTGTTAAATTAATTTCTCCTCAAAATGTGGATAAACAATGAGAAAACACTCACAATTCCGAGTTTATATCTCACAATTCTGACTTTTGTCTTCACAATTGCAAGTTTGCATCTCATAATTCAGACTTTTCAGAATCGCAAGTTTATATGTTAACTCACAATTGTAAGCAAGTTAGCATCTCACACATAGACAGAATTACGAGAAAAACAGCCAATTGTGATATAAAATCAGTATTGCAAGAAAAAAAATATGCAAAATAAAAAGTCGCAATTACCTTTTTTAATTTTTTTTTAATCACTTGGCGGAAACAAGCTTCCACGCTTTTATGCAATCCAGCACAGCTCAACCAATGGTGTGAGTTTGGGGCGGGACTATCGGTTTGCCTGACTAATAGCAGATCGGAGGTGTGTTCATTTGAAACCATTTGAAAAAAGTGATCATTTTTAGATTACACAAAATTACACATTTCTTTTAGAAAAGTTCAGGTACCCATTATTTTGAAAAGTCTAGCCAATAACAGTTATGTTGACACCTCTGACAGCTTATTAGCACCATAGCAATGATTTGGATTAATTAGATTGTCTCTCGCCCTCCTGCTGCTCTCTTTCATTTGAGTGAAAGATACACATTTTCACTTGTTCCTCTTCAGCCCATAAATACGTTATTAATGAGAGAATACATTTTTAGCGCATGTCATGTTAGCAATAAATTACAGAATATTTGCCAGAATTAGTTACTGCCAGGAACGCTTGCGGCCAGATGGCTGTTTTTTCTAAATAAAAAAAGGAAATTAAATAATTAAGGACAGAGCTGAAACAACAAGACATGCTGCAAGGACACAAAACCTGCCTTTTTTTAACCAATGAATATTTTTAGCCTGTTTTACAATACGTTTGTCAATTAAGAACACTTAGCAGTAATGGTGTCACATGCTAACCTCTGATAACATTTACTCTCGCTTCTCAATAATTAACAGAGTTCTTGATATCTGTCCCCCTGGAGCATTTGCACATTATAACTAACAGCATTTTAATTATCCTTCATTAAAATATATGACAGTTTGAAAACACAATGTGTTCTCATTGGTATTTATATACAATTGAATGTACAGTTGACTAGGCACTGAAATATATGCTGTAACACTGCTTAAAATGCAAATGTAAAAGAATGGGTTTGTGCCTGAGGTTTGAACACAAGATTCCAGTAATAGTTCAGACCATTTTCAGAGGATTCACAAAGTGTTCTGCATGTAAATAGATTTATGTTTCAGATGCTGTCAAAACATGATGATCTCATACATTTCATTGTCTAAATGTACAAAAATGTATGTGTATACTTTACGATTTTTCAGAGTTTATCTTTGGATGCTAGTACAGACAAAAATATGATTATATCTAAATATTATTAATTATAATACTGTTTGGATTATGTTTATGTGATTAAATGTTGCGTTTGTTAACTGGGTATTAAAAATTGTATTTGGTCATTTAAATAAAATATAAATATTATATAAAAAAAGAAAACTAGAAATGTTTGGCAAATAACTGAAATACGTTTTAATAATAAAATTGCTAAAAATTAAAACTGATATAAAATAATTTTAAATAGCATAACAAACACAACAAAATTACTAAAATTAAAATGAAAACTGAAAATATAAAATAAAGCTAAAGCTAATGTATTATAAACTATATGTATAAAAACCTTATTTTCAATATATGTTGCTTATTTCATACAACAAAGGCAACATCATTTTTACCAATATTATTTATAAACTGGATTATAATTAAACCTCTCTCTCTCTGACAGTCTGTAATCTAGAATAACTATTTCCTCCCTTTTGGCATCATACAGCTGTGTTATTGTTTTGTTTTTTTATCTCTCCTAATTTCTAGAGGACCACTAGATGCCATAATCCCGTACCCATAAACCAGCTGTCCCAAGATCATGCAAAACTTCTTGGCACTCAAGTTCGGTCCATTTGCATTTGACACGTGCCTCGTTTTAACCGTACGCACTGGGCTATGTAATGAGAGGCGGCTGTATGAACGGCTGATTGTCTCCCAGAGTTGATGTATTCCGCTGGGAGGGCAGGAGGTGAAGATCCCATTGCTGTTACACCGGAGGCAGCTGGTTAAACCCCTTCAGCTGTGGAAGTTACGACGCCGCCTTCTCTGACAGGAGCAAACTCCTGATTGAGCTGCGCTTTTGTGCGCCGTCATTATCGTTAAGTAAGCTGCTGTCTCCCTGCCTAATGAAGACTGAGATCATTCAAGCAGGACATTATGAATAAGGTAATCAAAACTGAAGCGTCGCCCTCTCTAAAATGATTTCACAAATGGGTCACATTTATTTATGGATATGAATATGGCAAATTAACAACTGTGTGTGTTAATTTTGTCTCATAATTGTCCTTTTATTGCGAGTTGCCTCCATTTACAGATCCTAGACTCAAAAGATGACTTAAAGTTGATTAGTACTTGTTAGAAAAGCTACATCTTCCTTTAGATTCCCTTATCTTGTCTCTTATTGTTTTCTAATTATCATTATGTATCCTAACTAGAGATAATACACTCATTCACTCCTCAAAATAAAACCGATGCTCAAAACACCTGCTGGCCACAAATCGTCAATCAGTGGCGATGAGTGTACAAGCCCAGAACTCATAATTGAAAAATACACAATCTAATGCCACATTCAAGTCAGAGATGGAAACACCGACTGAAGTTGAAATTCCGGTAACCTTTATTTCGATAGTCCACTTTAGACATTCTACTAACATTAAGTAACTTTGCAACTACATGTCAACTAGCAGTCATTGGAGAATTAGTAGAATATCTGCTTAATATCTTCTAACACTTTATTTTGATGGGTCCACAACATACAACATACTGACTATGAGAAACTTTGCAAGTATATGTCAACTTATTCTTCTAACCATAAACCTACCGTAGCAGTCTACTCTGAGAGTTAGTAGACATGTAGTTGCAAATTAATGAGAATTAGTTGACATGTAGTTACACAATTACTTATAGTTAGTAGAATGTCTAAAGTGGACTATCAAAATAAAGTGTAACTGAAATTCCATTAAATTTTTTGCATGCATTTGTAAACGTATAGGAATTAGATATATCACCCCTACCATAATCCTAACATTTATTCATTTGGCGGACTTACAAATTGGCTTACAAAGTGACTTACAAAAATGGTATACAATCAATTAATTGTAAAGAGACAATAGTAATATTGTTAGTAATACAAAGTTTCAGACATTGTTTAGAACATTACAGCTAGAGCAGGAAGGCATTAAAGGGATAGTTTACCCAAAAAATTATTATTTACTCGCCCTCAATCCATTCTAGGTGTACATGACTTTCTTCTTTCAGACAAATACAATCAGAGTTATATAAAAAATGTCCTGGCTCTTCTAAGCTTTATAATGGCAGTGGATGGCTGTTGATATTCAATAGTACAATAGAAGTCTAATAAAGTGCATCCATGTCATCCGCCGGAACACCACTCTCTGGTGCACATGTGTATGACAGTTAGCGGAAGCTAGAGATTACCATTTATAAGTTTTAAATATGGATATTTTTCTTATACAAATGCATCGAGTCACTTCAGAAGGCTTTTATTAACCCCCCTGAACCACGTGGAACACTTTTTATGATGGATTTTATGCACTTTATTTTGCTTCAAAATCTCGACCACCATTCAATGCCATTATAAAGCTTGGAAGAGCAAGTGAATTTGTTTATGTAACTCCGACTTTATTCATCTGAAAGAAGAAAGTCGTATAAACCTAAGATGGCTTGAGGGTGAGGCGTGGCTTTGAAGATGCCAAGCACTCTTCTAAAAACGTCCCTATATATCAGCATTTGCGAGCGCTATGGAGGCACAGTGTTTTTTATTATTATTATTATTCAGTTGAGACGCTTTGATTGTTATGATATGGCATATCTGTGGAAGTCATGTGGCAGATGCATCACAAATAAAAAGTTTCAAGCAATATTTTTCATATCAATATTCATGGTAGTCTGGGATTTCCAAGACCGTGAACCACAAAACCAGTCATAAGGGTCAATGTTAGGATTGGACAATATTTGACTGAGATACAACTATTTGAAAATCTGGAATCTGAGGGTGCAAAAAAATCTAAATATTGAGAAAATCGCCTTTAAAGCTGTCCAAATGAAGTTCTTAGCAATGCATATTACTAATAAAAAATTAAGTTTAAATATTTTTACTGTAGGAAATTTACTAAATATCTTCGTGGAACATGATCTTTACTTAATATTCTAATGATTTTTGGCATAAAAGAAAAATCGATAATTTTGACCCATACAATGTATTTTTGGCCATTGCTACAAATATACCCGTGCTACTTACGACTAGTTTTGTGGTCCAGGGTCATATATATAAATACACAGTCATGGACTGTGATTAATCATGATTAATCACAAATTGAAAATACTACGATTTACCTGTAAATGTGTTGAATTAAAGAAATGCATGACAAACTAGTTTAAGGAAACATAACCTTTCACACCTCCGCCAGGTATGAGACATAATCCTTGTTATTATTTTATCATAATTCATTTGTTTTTATTCAGCCATTATCAGTCTTTATACTGGCAATAAAACATTTACCAAGCCACATCGCTTCAATCCCAGTATACATTTACCCAACTATTATCAAAAGTATTTCTAAATAAATACAACAAAACATTTTCTTGCGACCTTACATGAAGTATTATGACAAAATGCATTATGAAGAATAATTGGACCTGTTCTGAAGGTACCGTATCGTAATCGTAATCGTGTGTTTATTATCTTCTATAATCTATAGTGGCTGTTGTCATGTTTATTTCTGCTGTGTTGTATGCTGTGTTGTATTCTGAAGTTGCCAGGTATACATTCCAAGTATAATACACATTAGTAAAAGGATCTATTTTAATTTTTATTTGTCTACTTTGGGTGGCCGCGGTAGATTATAAAAGTAGCCCAAAAAACTGCAACCCATGGCTCTGTAATTTTTCCCACGACTGCATTTTCAAAATAGCCCACTTGTGCCGCTACCCTGGCAACACTGGTTAGCTGTATCCTCATCACACAATGATAGATAACCTTCCGCGCTGCGATGACGGGAAGAAGTTGGGGTCAAACAATATCAAACGATTAATTTGCGTTAAAAAAATATTCACGCATTAAAATTTTTAGATTAATCGCATGACACCCCTAATATAACGTTGACACCCCTAATATATATATATATATATATATATATATATAATGCTGAATAAATTAGTCACAAAGCTATATATGCAAGCTGTAAGGTCAAGCTTGCATATGTATACTTCCAATCACATACTCAACTCTTTAGAAATTCATTTAAATAAATGAATTTAAGTTTAAATAGTGGTCACAGAGCTTTGCATTCAACAAATGGCTTTTCCCAGGTGTTGGTCGATAAAAGAACATGCTCATAAAAACATATTTTCAAAGCCATGCTAATGGTTTGGACCCTAGAGGTTTTTTGCTGTGTAGTTCTCTCAATGTCATAATAAAAGAAGCTCAAGCTCCCTGCTTGGTTTGAGTCCGAGTCAGAGTTCAAGTGTTTGAAGTGAAAAGCCATGTGAAAATCTCTATTGTATGTAGAAGGGCGAAGCGGACTGACAGTCTTTAACAGTTAGCAGAGTTGGTTCAAGGTCTCTCCTTGACATCTGAGAAGCAAACGGTCTGTTTTTTTTTTACCAAAACTAAGAGAAGAATGGCACAACTCTTTCTCTGTCTTCAAGACATGTTAGGTTGTTCTGACAAGAGAAATACAATATTTGCTTGTCAGATATGTACAAGTTCTAGAACATTTGAATTTTTGAATGTACTTTGGTTGAATTCAATCTTATTTTTATATACTTTACATGCATATAATTTTATTTTAATGTATTATGTTATGAAAACAATTTAAAAACCTTAAAAGGACCTAAAGTTAATGCAAAGTATAAAAATGGTCATCGTGCAAGTAACCTGACTAGTGTATTTAAAATACACATCAGAAAACAAAACACAGTTTGAAGATGTACAATGCAGTATGGCCTTTTAAAAGGTTTGGAAGAGAAAGAGTTGGAAGTCTTGTTAGACTGTTTTGACATATAGATTATGGTGTGCAAAAACAGTCTAACCTCTGAAATTAAGGTGACTGACTCAAAGATATTCATTGATGTTTATAATATTTCTTATGCGCAGTGAAGCTCGTGTCCCTGGAATTGACTTCTCAAAAACAGATTAGTGTGGTTGACTGCTTCAGAAAATTGCTGACCTTTCCCACCTTGTAGCAACTAACACAGTTCTGTCACTGTAACATCTGAAGTGGCCAATAAAGTTTAATCGTCCAAACATTCATTCTTCCATTAACAAAGTGCAGAGCCGCCTCTAATGGAGTGAGGGTCAGGACTCTCTGCTTGTGTCTCTATGCAAGAGCTTTCTTCAACACAATGATACACACACCTACACACACACACACACACACACACACACACACACACACACACACACACACACACACACACACACTCACACACACACACACACACACACACACACACACACACACACACACACACACACGTTGTGTTTCCATGTTTTATGGGGACATTCCACAGTATAACTGTTTTTATACTGTACAAACTGTATTTTCTATAGGCCTACACCAACCCTAAACCTAAACCTACCCCTCACAGGAAACTTTCTGCATTTTTAGATATTCAAAAACAAAAAACAAAAAAATCATTCTGTTTGATTTATAAGCTTGTTTCCTCATGGGGACCTTAAAAATGTCTGGTATCACTATCCTTGTGGGGACATTTGGTCCCCATAACGTAGTGAATACCACACACACACACACACACACACACACACACACACACACTACACACAAAACACTCTGAAACATACACTCACATAAGCAGACTTATAAGCTGCCTTTAAAATCTAGATGAGCTATGTTTAGAGCTGTTGATTAAAGTTACTAACATTTAAGTTTTAGAAATTAAATTAAAATTTTAGTTATTTTATAAAATGCCAGCAACAGCAATTTCAGTGTTCATTGCAGAATTTATTACACTATTATTATATTAATTTACAATAGACACAATATAAAGGTGCATCTCAATAAATTAGAATGTCGTGGAAAAGTACATTTATTTCAGTAATTCAACTCAAATTGTGAAACTCGTGTATTAAATAAATTCAATGCACACAGACTGAAGTAGTTTAAGTCTTTGGTTCTTTTAATTGTGATGATTTAGGCTCACATTTAACAAAAACCCAACAAATTAGAATACTTCATAAGACCAATAAAAAAAAAAAATTTTTTAGTGAATTGTTGGCCTTCTGGAAAGTATGTTAATTTACTGTATATGTACTCAATTCTTGGTAGGGGCTCCTTTTGCTTTAATTACTGCCTCAGTTCGTCGTGGCATGGAGGTGATCAGTTTGTGGCACTGCTGAGGTGGTATGGAAGCCCAGGTTTCTTTGACAGTGGCCTTCAACTCATCTGCATTTTTTTGGTCTCTTGTTTATCATTTTCTTCTTGACAATACCCCATAGATTCTCTATGGGGTTCAGGTCTGGTGAGTTTGCTGGCCAGTCAAGCACACCAACACCATGGTAATTTAACCAAATTTTGGTGCTTTTGGCAGTGTGGGCAGGTGCCAAATCCTGCTGGAAAATGAAATCAGCATCTTTAAAAAGCTGGTCAGCAGAAGGAAGCATGAAGTGCTCCAAAATTTCTTGGTAAACGGGTGCAGTGACGTTGGTTTTCAAAAAACACAATGGACCAACACCAGCAGATGACATTGCACCCCAAATCATCACAGACTGTGGAAACTTAACACTGGACTTCATGCAACATGGGCTATGAGCTTCTCCACCCTTCCTCCAGACTCTAGGACCTTGGTATCCAAATGAAATACAAAACTTGCTCTCATCTGAAAAGAGGACTTTGGACCACTGGGCAACAGTCCAGTTCTTCTTCTCCTTAGCCCAGGTAAGACGCCTCTGATGTTGTCTGTGGTTCAGGAGTGGCTTAACAAGAGGAATACGACAACTGTAGCCAAATTCCTTGACACGTCTGTGTGTGGTGGCTCTTGATGCCTTGACCCCAGCCTCAGTCCATTCCTTGTGAAGTTCACCCAAATTCTTGAATCGATTTTGCTTGACAATCCTCATAAGTTCTCTGGGTTGGTTGTGCATCTTTTCTTCCACACTTTTTCCTTCCACTCAACTTTCTGTTAACATGCTTGGATACAGCACTCCGTGAACAGCCAGCTTCTTTGGCAATGAACGTTTGTGGCTTACCCTCCTTGTGAAGGGTGTCAATGATTGTCTTCTGGACTACTGTCAGATCAGCAGTCTTCCCCATGATTGTGTAGCCTAGTGAACCAAACTGAGAGACCATTTGGAAGGCTCAGGAAACCTTTGAAGGTGTTTTGAGTTGATTAGCTGATTGGCATGTCACCATATTCTAATTTGTTGAGATAGTGAATTGGTGGGGTTTTGTTAAATATAACCCTAAATCATCACAATTAAAAGAACCAAAGACTTAAACTACTTCAGTCTGTGTGCATTGAATTTATTTAATACACGAGTTTCACAATTTGAGTTGAATTACTGAAATAAATGAACTTTTCCATGACATTCTAATTTATTGAGATGCACCTGTACATTTATATATGTCAAACAGTATTGTTCAATAGTCCAACTGTTATTTTAGAATTTTACCTGTATTTTATATAGATGTAAAAGATTCTACTAAAACAATTCTGAATAGCAGCAAGATGAACACTACAACAATAATACATTAGCATTAATACTAAGGTATTCTTTGACCATTGCAGTTCTATGAAATGAGAAAGCAAGTCAGCGATGTGAATCAACAGAAAACAAAGTAAAACTCAAGATGCACTGCTCTATTTTAGCAATATAAGATCATTGCATGTCACACTGTGCGACATGGATCTAATAAACTTGGCTACGACACGTGTGTAGACTGTACGATGATGAGACCTATTGACTCGTACATAACAAAGAGAGCCTGATAAATCACACTTTAGAGGTTGTAGTTTTTATGTGTGCTGAAAAAAAGTGGAAACAGGAAAGGGGAAGGCATAAGAGCTTGAGGTAAGAAGTTGTATGTTTTAGCGCCATGTCGTGTTGATGTCGCATTTTTATTGGTTGGTCAGTAAACGTGGATCGTAACAGCAAACACACTGTGCGATGATAATGCTGTATCGTAGGCTATCTTTGGTCGCGAGACCGTGACAACGCCTGTCTTTGAACCTCTCTCACTGTGTGACACAGGACCACCGATTAGAAGCCACGATCACAGAAATCACCACGATTGTTTCACGATGCCAATCTTTCATCTGGGACAGCCGAAAATCGTGCAGTGTGTTTCGGGCATAAGGCGGTTACTCTGAATATTGGTCTAATATACAAAGTTGCCATTGAATATTAGGAAATAAATAAATGCTATTACTTGATTACAAATTGTGAAATATTGAGATTATCACCACATATGACAGATTTTTTTATTTATTATTATTATTTTTTAAAGCAGTCACTTTTTTGGTAATTAAATTAGAATTAAATTACATTACTTTAAATAAATAAATTTAAAGAAAAATTACAAAAATGTTACCTGAATAAAACTAAAACTGATATAAAAAAATGCTGTTTGTATATAAAAAACCTAATAAAAATGGCAAAAGCACATAAGTACTTAAAGTACTTAAAATTAAAATTAAAATTAACTAAAAATAAAATGTGATTCACAATATTATTAAAACTATAATGTTATTTTTTTCAAAACTAAAATAAAAACAAAAAATACAGTGTTTAGAAATATTAAGATATAGCAGATAAAATGAAAGCTGAAAATATAAAGTAAAAGTTCATTCAAAATATGCATAACATATATAAATAATACCTAAGTAACACTGCTCTAACTGCCTTTTTACAAAAGCAGCAAGGCAATCAAAACCATGTGATAAAGTGATTTTACGATGGTTTAGTGCTTTTGTGTACCAAACAACACTTTTCTCCATTCTCCTCTCATACGTTTCATCCCCTTTTGTCATATAATTACTGTTCTGGCTCCCTGAAAATTCTCCCTCCCTGCACTCCTCTCCATTTCCCTTTCCTTTATTCAAAGCATAATCAGAGTGCCGTTTAACAATCCATCCTCTGGTCTGAAGGAGGTCTGGGTTGGCCACAGCTAGGCAAGGCTGCGATGGAAACAGTGATTATCCCAGTGGGACGCCCTCTTAGAGCGAGTCAGACCAGACCCTTGGTGACTCGTGCAGCCCATCTCTCTCTGTTTGGAGGGCAGCTGAAGTCAATCTCCATTTGAGGATGTGGAAATTACGGATGAAGGAAGACACACCTCAAATTTACTTGCGTTTGCTGAGGTTGATGTGTCCCCGCTGCAGACTTTCCTTTCATCTTCGGCACGCAACTTTTGGAGTCTGTTTGAGTGATGATGAGTGGCAGGTCGTGATGGACGGAGGAGAATAAACACTGGTTGAGATGCGGGGAGGTTCTTACGGTGTGTTTGGAGGTGAGAGAAAGTGGTTTGGATAAGTTTAGTGTTGGCAGGCTGCCTTTAGGGCAGAGCTGTGATCAAAGACTAGACGGCAGGTCAGGAAGAAAAACAAAGCTCGGAGCGCTGAAGTCGAAGATGCAGTTAGGAGAATAGACAGACTGAGATGTTAAGAGGACGGGGTCACATGGAGGCCACGGAGATCAGGTGTGGTTTAGTAAACAAAAATAACGTACTTAATCATAAATATTATCATAATAGCATCTCAATCTGGCAGACTGATTGGCTGGCTTTACATAAATGGGGAATTAATTGTGTTAATAGTTTTCACAAAAAAAAAATCTCAAATAGTTCTGGACAAAATAAGTATTTTGGATACAGTATATATTTTGAAAATATTTACATGTTTTTACATGTATATATATTTATATTCAAATAATTTATATTATATATAGGCTAAATATATTTAAAATATAAACATAACATATATTTCTTAAATATATACATGCATGTGTGTGTATTTATATATACATAATAAATATACACTGTTCACACACATATATTATGTACATGAAAAAAATATTTTGGATGCAATTAATTGTGATTAATCGTTGCCCAGCACTAATCTCAAATAATACACTTGTTTTAACATAAGAGTTTATGGTTACAGTGCAATTATACATTTAAGGACTGTGCAATATTAATTAAGTACATGTACTTACTTTATAGTTAGGGTTAGTATTAGGGTTTGGTTTAGGGTTCTACATCTAACTTGTGTAACAAAGACACCTTAAAATAAAGTGTTACGAGTTTATTAATTAACAATTTTTGCTTTATATCAAATCTTTGAAAGATATTTAACCACTAAGCCACCTCATAAATGACTGATTCACTAAACATACACAAGTTTTCTCAAGTTCATGTTTCTTTGGTCAAGATATATATATTTTCTAACTCAGTGTGGGACAGAATTGTTCTTTTTCAGTGTAAAGTGCCTTGCAGTGCAACCATCTGGTATGAAGACCTCGTCATTTCAAGACACAGCGGGTTGTTTGCTAAAGCTACACTTTGTAAGATGAATTATGATATAATATATTCAAAACACCTGTGGTGTTATGGAATAACTAGATAATTGAGGTCAAAGAACAAAACTACATCCGTCGTCGTCCCACACCTTATCACTATGAATTATTATTCATAGCATGTGATATTCAGTGGTGTTGACTGATTCAGGTCTGATAATGTCTTTCCTTATGGAATAATTATTTCTTGACCTTTTATTGTTCGTTAAATTTAGAAAATACACCTGTCAGTCAGTTACAGTTATTTTACTGATTTGTAACTAGCGCTCACAAAGATTAGTGATCAATGCACATCACTCAGAATGATTGTGACTAGTCATAAAGGAAAATAAATAAAGGTGGAAAGGCTGTTTGAAATCGACTTGGCGAGACTGTCAGAGCCAATTAGATGCATTATTGTGATTGGTTAAATAAAGGACTGAATTAGACTTAAAGGGATAGTTCACCCAAAAATGTTTAATGAAAATTATGTTGTACGCATGTTCACGAGAGAGTGGCGTTTCAAGTGGATGATGTAGGCGTAGCATAAGCTCCGGTGAGAATATGCTAGTCTCACGAGAAACACCGGTCTCCTCTTGGATTTAATCAAAATCCTCCAACATATTTCTTTACAAATCCTCATTTTTATTTTACTTCTAATTCATGACAGGTATTTTGTTTTGCTCTCTCCACCCCGGAGCCATGTGGAGCACTTTTTTATGATGGATGCATGCACTTTATTGGACTTCTATTGTACTATTGAATATCAACATCCATTCACTGTCAATATAAAGCTTGGAAGAGCCAGGACATTTTTTAGTATAACTCCGGTTGTATTCGTCTGAAAGAAGAAAGTCATAAACACCTACCTAAATTCTGTAAAATTGACGGTAAAAAAACGGCAGCTGTGGTTGCCAGAATTTTACCGTAATTTACGGTAGCAATATTATAGGTTTTATGGATTTAACTTAAATTTACACTTAAATACTGTAATTATATTAACTGATATAATGTTAATATACCAACCTACTGAAGTAGCATACTGAAATCTGTTTTTTTACCTTTGTAATACACTGATGACCACTAAAAGCAGGTGGTGATGAGAAAATCACATGACGAACCAAAGCCCATACACAACTGATCAGAAAAATCTAAGAAGAAACATAATAATTGCAATAAAAAAACATCAAATTTGAAATGTAACGCAGGGAATTCTGGGAATGTCAATTTATGGTTATTCACTGTAAATTATACATTATTTTTTTGCTTCCAAAAACGGTATATTAATGTAAAATTACATGTAATGTCCAATACAGTTTTTCACCGTATGTAGTAGGAGAACTTACCGTTAACCATTTAACTGTTTTTTACTGTAGCATTTTTACAGTCTTTTACCGTTAAATACACAGTCATTTTTTACAGTGTAGGATGGCTTGAGGGTGAGTAAATAATGGGGTAATTTTCATTTTGGGGAGAACTATCCCTTTAAAAGGTTTGCAGGACAGTAAGAGAAAGTAAGTAGGTGTAGGTAATGTC
This sequence comes from Schizothorax lantsangensis, assembly GCA_027422415.1. Lineage (NCBI taxonomy): Eukaryota > Metazoa > Chordata > Actinopteri > Cypriniformes > Cyprinidae > Schizothorax > Schizothorax lantsangensis. Next base: position 11,294,181 of record CM049847.1, on the reverse strand, counting down.
AGACCTGTGTCTCCTCGTTCCGTGCATGATGCACCGTGACAGAACACCGAACCCAAAAATAAATAAGTAAGCCTTTTCCCCCGGTTTTATTTCCGTTTTGTGAATAGTTTTTTGTTTCCCGTTTGATTTCTCCCCGCGGCATGGAAATCGCCACACGGTTCGTCGCCCTAGCCCGCCTGGATCTCCCGTTCGTGGAGTACGCTCGAGAATTCTGCGGGCTCGCGGCAAAGACCACCCTCGATGACGCCACCATCAACTCGCTGTTCTGGCATGGGGCTAACTACCATCGCCCCGTGGACCTCCCAGACACCACGGGACTATGCTAGAGGGAAGGGATCCTCCGGTGTCTGGAGAGAGTCCTGCCCCGAGCCAGAACCAGCCTGCTGTCCAGCCCGTCAGCTGATCCCGAGTCAAGCCCGCTGTCCACGGGGAAGTCAAGCCCGCCGCTCGCGGGGAAGCCATGCACGCCGCTATCCGCAGCTCCCTCAAGACCACCACCGTCCGCAGTTCCCTCAAGCCCACCGCCATCCGCGCCACTCTCAAGCCTGCCGGCCGCCATTGACTCAAGCCCGCCGGTCGCACCTCACTCCAGCCCAGAGCACGCTCCAGTGCCAGCCCCTCGAAAGCACTTTGCTGTGCCTGCTCCTCCAGAGCGCTCTCCAGTGCCCGCTCCTCGAAAGCGCCCTCCAGAGCCCGCTCCTCGACAGCGCCCTCAAGTGCCCGCTCCTCCAGAGCGCCAGCCGGATCCAGCCTCTGCTTTCCCCAAGGATTTTTTTTTGGGGGGGTAATATGGCTCCAGCCGTAGAGGCCGGGACGGGGGCTGGGGCCGCGGCCTCAGAGGCGGTCCCGCCAGGGCTTCCCGAATCCCCGGATCCGCCATGGCCCCCCGAGTTCCCAGATCCGCCATGGCCCCCCGAGTCCCTGTATCTGCCTTGGCCTCCTGAGCTCCCTGATCCGCCCTGGAGGCCTTCCCCATGTCCTTGTCCCTTGAGGCCTCCAGAGCGCCCATCCCCCCTCCCCGTTGGATGTTGTATGGCGCGGGACGCGCCTTTCGGGAGGGGGGAGTAACTGTCAGACCTGTGTCCCTATGTCTTGTGTTTCCCTCCCTCTTGTGCCCATATTTGGTTAGTTCCTGTTCCTGTCCCCGTTTAGGTTTATTAGTTCATTATTAGTTTCCATGTGTGTCTCCTTAGTTCCCTCGTTTAGTCCCTCGTTATCCTGTGTTTATTAGCCCAGTGTTTCCAGTGTCCAGTGTTCGGCGATGAATGTCATTCTGATGTGTGTACCTGTGTTCCTGAGTTGTTCCTTGCCTTTTGAGTCATTAAAGACAGTACTATTTCAGTTGATCTCCAAGTCTCCTCGTTCCGTATATGACGCACCATGACCGGTAAATTGCTGTAGGAAATAATTTTCACACAGAAACAAAAAATTTCAAAGAAACGGCTAGTAACACATTAAATTAAATTTTAAAGTAGATATGCTAAAATAGTATTTTCTTATTAAACATACTCCAGTAATCTTTGTTTCTAAAAGCTAAAGCTAACATACATTATTGGTTTAAAAACATTTCATTTTCACAAACTAAAATAAAAAATGAAAAAATTACTAAACATTAAAATAAAACCAGAAAAACTGTAGAAAACTGAAAAAAATAAAAATAACTCAGTGTCTTCATTTTTAGATAGATAGAGAGATAGACAGAGAGGTAGATATAAAAACATAAAAAAATGAAAATAAATTCTAAACAAAACCAGACAAAGCTATAAAAACAAACAAACAAAAAACAATAAAATTAATTTGTAGTTTAGATCATCTTCAAGCTCTTTTTACATTTTAGCAAGGCATTTTTTGAGTCCTGGTGGTAGTTCCTACATCTACCAGGAGGGACTAACCAACAAAACCTTCATTTAGAAAAAAAAACTAGGTGCTAATAAGTGTGTAGTTGCAGTTGTTTTGATGCATCAGTCAGCGCAGACAGACACAAACTCATTTGAGAAGTGTTCAGACAGACTGTCAGGTGAGTTGATCCTGGGCTCCGGAGGGAGTGCTGGTATACGGATATGACGGCAACTCACTGTGACGCCTCCCATACAAAACGATACAATGAAAACCCTGCAATCAAACAATGACCATTGTTCATATTGATATGTAAATATAATATCCTTGTGTGCCTCTGACAAAAATGTCACATTCTCAGCTCAGACCCGGCGATTGCACTGTGCACTCTTCTGTGATCACTGTGTGAATGCCATATTGTCTGAGCGTTTCTGTCTCTGTACATCCTTGTCAACGGAGCTGGAACTAGCCGGGTCACGTAGACCAGCCTTAGCCCAAACCAGCTGTCAGCTGTGGGGTTTGGCTCCAGCTGCCATGAGCCGTTCTGGGCCCGAGCTGCAGGGGTTTTTCTGCCGATAGCTCTTGGAAGCCGCAGTCGCTCTCACAGATGCCTAACTAGGATCTCGCCGTGCATTGTCTTTCTCCCATTTGGGTGATGTCTGAGCTGCATGTTAATTACGAATGTTTATTTTCATCTCCGAGCAATGTATAATTATGTTTTTTTTTTCCTGTTTGTATTGCACTTGCTATTGTGGACAAGATGTTTGACTATTTGACAGTTATTAGAAATGATTGGCAAGTAATTTTAATGAAAAGTCACATCTTCACTGAACTGAATGAGGCAGATGTTTCAAACTACCGATCAGCCCACAAACTTCAAGTTTTTTTTTGTTTGTTTTTTAAATAAAAAAGGCAAATCTCAAGAAAACATGTCTGGGTTATATTGATATTCCCTAAAATTTAAAAGGAAAAATATAAAATTTATATTTTGCATGAAGAAATTTGTTTTGTAGTATGATTTTTTTTTTCTTTAAGTTATGTGTTGTTGTTGTTTTCTTTTTGTCACTTTCATCAATCTCAGTAGTGATTCTTATTAACATCTTATTAAAATATAGATAATACAACAGCAATACAATATTTGTAATTAAAATCAGCATATAATAAACTACTTTGACCCTGTTCTTTAACCCTGTTAAAGGTTATTTTCAACTTGTTCATAATATTTTTTTTACTTAAGTAAAGTAAAATAAACTACATGAAGCATTCTAAATAAAAATAATAATAATTGAATACATGAAAGTAGTAATAAGTTTTAATAATGATGTAAGAAAAATCATAAATCTGTTTGATCCCGTAATAGCCACAATTCATATTCAATGGTAACAGCATGGGGATTAAAACCATAATTTCTTATTTTTTTATTTGAATTTGAGGTGAAATGCAGACACTTTATAGCGTTTATAGAGTTTGTGAAGTTCACCAATACATGTCTGCCTATAATTAAAAATATCAATAAATGTGGCCCTCTAGAAATCAAAGAAAGGAAATCCAATCAAGGCATTTCTTTCATGCACACTGATAAATTGGCTTTGAAACTTCTAACTCAAAATTCAATTATGGAAAAGCAGTCCACACAGTTCAGAGGTGTAACAAACTTATTATTATGCACTTTTTTCCACTTTCAGACAGGTCTGCTGATATAAAGAAATATACAGAGCAGATACAGTCCTGAGACCCTGGCCCTTTTTTGTTTACACCTGTTCCTGGTTTTTAACACAGCATGACAGGCATCCCGCCAGGAAATTAGCTAAAGATAAACGCCTCAGCAAGCAGGTGAGCCATTTCTCTCCGGACTGCTTGATTAATGAAGCCCGCGCTGACATGGAGCACAAAACCAACAGCTCAGAAAAAATAAAAAACACATAATAACAGGAAACGTCTTTTAAAAGCAGGATTCGTTCAGACATGGGGGTGAAATATAGTTCCTGTTTTTCAACAGATGCCTGCTGGGGGGAAAAGTGTGGAAGGTGGAAAACAGTATAAGATTTTTAGATCATTTCAGCAGCTATGAGATTTACATCCCCCAAAAGATCCAGGTGTTTCTTCAACTATGGCCACATTTGGCCATGTAGAAAATAATCTCATAAAATGCTGCTTGCACTCTCTCACCAGTAAAAAAAAACAAAAAAACTTTCCCTTTATCTTTCTCTCCTTCCCTTGCTAGCTTGTACTTATTTGAACAATGACTGAGACTTGGTGTTATGAGCACTTCCTCTGTCTGATTGCCTCTTCAAGATGAATCGCTTTATGTATTCCCCAATTGTAAGTCGCTTTGGATAAAAGCGTCTGCCAAATGACTAAATGTAAATGTAAATGAGAGAAATATGCACAGATCATGCACTGTTTACAAGCAAAAACTGTCCAAAACAAAACCACAAAAAAAATCCACACACACAGCTTTTCACTACAAAATACATTAAACTAATGGACTGGAGTGGTGTGGATCACTTGAGGATTATTGTGATGTTTGGACTGTCATTCTGACGGCACCCATTCACTGCAGATGATCAATTAGTGTACAAGTGATGTAATGCTACATTTCTCCAAATCTGTTCTGATGACGAAACAAAGTCATCTACATGGCCTGAGTTTGAGTACATTTTCAGCAAATTATCATTTTTTGATGAACTCTTCCTTTTAACAAAACAAAACAAAACCTTGGTACTGTACATAAACATGCCTGTAGTTAAAGAAACACTGCCTTCTGAAGCAAAGATAGAACTGAAACAAAGATTGCCTAACTGAATGTGACTGAGTTAAGCTATTCTATCCAATCCCAATCAAATTAGGAAATTCAAAAGTGATGAAACTACAATGCTTTCAAACATCTCACCCATTGGATTCATTGATGCAACACTACAAATAAACATTCAAAACACATCCATAACATTCGTGTATTCATGCATGAGGGATTATGGGGAAAAAACGTTGCAATATTTCAATCCAAATCCATCCAACTGCAATCATATTTCCTTTTGCTTTAAGAAGCGAGCATGCTCCTCTCCAGTGAGTTTTGAGTTAGCCGTGCACAGCTGTTTACCATGCGATTACCGCCGCCTGCCGCAGCCATTCTCTCCATCCTGTTTCTTGTCAGTCTGTGCGCACATGTACACAGGAAACAGCATCTGTTTTGTTGTTGCACAGTGATCGTTGGCAGCTAGGAAAGCTTTTATATGCTTACCTGATCAATACAGCCTCTTTGCAGATTAATATGCGAGTTGTGATGTGACCCTCCTCGCTTTTTCCACACCGGCTGGGCTGAACTCATAACTCTCCCTGCTCTTTTCCCATGCTCCTTTGCACATGCACCATAAGCTTTAAATCTACTTGAAAAGGAGGCACTGATTAATTAAGACTGAAAAGTAAGAATTTAAAGTCTTAGTTACAGTAAGTGTAGGCGGTTGTTGAAACTACTTGCTTAAATTTCCTGGATTAACAGCCTGGTTAGCATTGCCATTTGTTAAAACCATATTTGTAATAATTAATCACTATGAAAGCAGATATGTTAAACTTGCCTCATTAATTTGATAACTATGAGAGCAATTTTTTGCACACAATTGTTCTGTTCCAAAATCTAGTGCACTAGATGCTATTTTAAAGCATCATAACCACATTCTGACAAGTTTGGGGTCAGTAAAGAAATTAATATAGAAATAAATACTCATTCAGCATTGATGCATTAAATTATCAAGAAGTGACAGTAAAGACAAATAATGATTTGTATTTCAAATAAATGCTGTTCTTTTGAACATTTTATTCTTTAAAGAATCCTGAAAAAAGTATTACAGCATTATTTAGCAGCACAACTGTTTTCAATAGACATAAATGTTTAAAGCAGCGAATCAGCATATTAGAATGATTTCTGAAGGATCATGTGAGATTAAAAACTGAAGTAATGATCATGAAAATTCAGCTTTACATCACAGGAATAAATTACATTTTAAAATATAATTAAAAACAGTTATTTTAAATTGTAAAAATATTTCACAACATTACTGTTTTTACTGTATTTTTATCAAATAAATGCAGCCTTGGTGAACATAAGAGATGTCTTTAAAAAACATTAAAACATTTACCCTGAACTTTTTGACAGTAGTGTACATTCTATGAAACCTCCTTTTTTTTCGCTAAATCAATCAATCAATCACAGAGTTTATTGGGACAAGTTCAGCAAAATTAACCCATGATGCCAGATAAGTTGGCAAAAATTATATAAATATAACACTTTAGTATAGAGACTAATTCTCATTATGAACTAGTTGCTTATTATTAACATATTGGCAGTTTATTAGTGCTTATAAAGTACATATTCTGCATGACCATATTCTACATCCCTAATCCTACCCAATACCTAAACTTAACAAATACATTGCTAACTATTAATAAGCAGCAAATTAGGAGTTTATTGAGGCAAAAGTCATAGTTAATGGTTTGTTAATATCGAGAATTGGACCTTAATACAAAGTGACCAAATATACTTACAGTAGCCTACATTTTATTCATATACTGTAGAGTCGTGGTCAGAATTATTGGCACCCTTGGTAAATATGATCAAAGAAGGCTCTGAAAATAAACCTGCATTATTAATCCTTTTGATCTTTTATTTATTTTAAATCACAAAAATCTAACCTTTCATTGAACTAAAACAATTGAAAATGGGGGAAAATCTCATTATGAAATAAATGTTTTTCTCAAATACACGTTGGACAATTATTGGTACCCCTAGAAATTCTTATGAGTAAAATATATCTGAAGTATATTCCCATTCATATTTACAATTTTGAGAACTCCAGGGGGATTATGAACATGAAATTATCCAGCCATGGCTTCCTGTTTCACAGAAATATAAATAGGAGGGAAAACAAAGTCCAAATTCCCTTAATCATCCATCACAATGAGAAAAACCAAATAATATATTTCTGATGTGCATCAAAAGATAATTGAGTTTCACAAATTAGTGAAGTGGCTTTAAGAAAAGAGCTAGAGCAGTGAAAATTCCCATTTCCACCATCAGGGCAATAATTAAGAATTTCCAATCAACAGAAAATGTTATGAATCTGCCTGGAAGAGGACTTGTGTCTATATCGTCCTAATGCACGGTGAGGAGGAGAGTTTGAGTGGCCAAAGACTCTTCAAGGACCAGAGCTGGAGAATTGTAGAGAAAGGTTGAGTTTCGGGGTCAGAAAACCTTAAAAAAAATTGTCAAACAGCCCCTACATCACCACATGTTGTTTGGGAGGGTTTCAAGAAAAATTCTCCTCACTCATCCAAAAACAATTTCCAGCATATTCAGTTGTCAGACATGACTGGAACTTCAAATGAGACTGGCTTCTATGGTCAGATGAAAGTAAAAAAAATAGCTTTTTAGCAGCAAACACTCAAGATGGGATTGGTGAACACTGCTGTATTTTTAATTTTGTGGGCCTATATTTCTGCTGGAGGTCCTGGACATCTTGTTTAGATACATGGCATCATGGATTCTATCAAATACCAACAGATAAAAAATCAACAAGTGACTGACTCTGTTAGAAATCTTATAATGGGCAATGTTTGGATCTTCTTTCGGACAATAATCCAAACACAAACCTCAAAAACAACACAAAAATGGGTCACTGGGCACAAAACCAAGCTTCTGCTATGGCCATTCCAGTCCTCTGACCTGAACCCTGTAGTAAATGAGTGAGGTGAACTGAAGAGAAGAAGCACCGTCATGGAGCTGTGAATCTGAAGGATCTGGAGTGATTCTGGATGAAGGAATGGTCTCTGATCTCTTGTCAGGTGTTCTCTAACCTCATCAGGCATTATAGGAGAAAATTTAGAGCTGTTAAACTGGCAAATGGAGGTTTCAAAAAGTATTAAAAAAGGGTGCCATTAATAGTGGCCAATGTGTATTAGAGAAAAACATTTATTTCATAATGATATTTCCTCCCATTTTAAATTCGTATTCTCCAATGAAAGGTTAGATTTTTGTGAACTTTTAAAATAAAAGATCAAATGGATTAACAATGCAGATTAATTTTCACAGCCTTCTTTGATCATATTTACCAAGGGTGCCAATAATTCTGACCACGACTGTAGATATATTGGGACGTTTTTTGAATTTGAACAAAATGAAAGCTAAAAGACTTTCAAATCACATGAGCCAAAATTTTATCCACAATAGAACATAGAGAACAAAACAAATGTTTAAACCGAGAAATTTTACACTTTGATCCACTAAATGAGCTCATTTAAAATTTGATGCCTGCTACAGGTCTCAAAAAAGTTGGCACGGGGGCAACAAAGGGCTGGAAAAGCAAGAAATGATGAAAAAATTCAGCTGGGAGAACACCTAGCAACTAATTAAGTTAATTGACATCAGGTCTGTAACATAAAAGGGATGTCTTAGAGAGGCAGAGTCTCTCAGAAGTAAAGATGGGCAGAGGCTCTCCAATCTTTGAAAGAGTGCGTAAAAAGATTGTGGAATACTTTTAATACAATGTTCCTCAATGTCAAATTGCAAAGGCTTTGCAAATATCATCATCTACAGTACATAACATCATCAAAAGATTCAGAGAAACTGGAGAAATCTCTGAGCGTAAGGGACAAGGCCGAAGACCGTTGTTGGATGCCGTGGTCTTCGGGCCCTCAGATGACACTGTATCACTCATCGGCATGATTCTGTCATTGACATTACTAAATGGGCCTAGGAATACTTCCAGAAACCACTGCCATCTGCAGATGCCAACTAAAGCTATATCATGCAAAAAGGAAGTGCCGTTGTGTCCTGTGGGCCAAGGCTCATTTAAAATGGACTGTTTCAAAGTGGAAAAGTGTTCTATGGTCAGACAAGCCCAAATTTGAGATTCTTGTTGGAAATCACGGACGCCGTGTCCTCCAGGCTAAAGAGGAGGGAGACCTTCCAGCGTGTTATCAGCGTTCAGTTCAAAAACCAGCATCTCTGATGGTATGGGGGTACATAAATGCATACGGTATGGGCAGCTTGCATGTTTTGGAAGGCACTATGAATGCTGAAATGTATATAAAGGTTTTAGAGCAACATATGCTCCCCTCCAGATGACATCTATTTCAGGGAAGGCCTTGTGTATTTCAGCAGGACAATGCAAAACCACATACCGCAGCTATTACAACAGCATGTCTTCATAGTAGAAGAGTCCGGGTGCTGAATTGGCCTGCCTGTAGTCCATATCTTTCACCTATAGAGAACATTTGGTGCATCATTACACCAATTGTAATTGTAATGAGGCGAATCGCGTTGCCAGTCAAGACTAACCGATTCATGATATATTATTATTGAATGGCGAATTCGGAAATAATCACTTTAGTAAATTCGTAAGTTCAGGGCTTCAAGTGCAGGTCAGTTACATCCGTACATAGACTATTGTAGTTTTATCTTTGTTTATCTTTACTTAGTTAAACATTAAACTGCTAGCAAATGTTAGCAGTAGGCAGCTGTCAATTACTGCAAACTTAACAAAAGGACATAATAACTATTGTAAAGAGAAGGAATTTAGCAGATAAATATTCACATAGTTTTATAACGGGTTTAGGAGGAGTTATGGCAGACAACACAACCCTTAGGAAAATTAACCGTGGTTTTACTAAAAATAAAACCAAAACCATGGTTACTATAGTTAAACCATGGTAACCACAAATGAATAATGGTTTTGCTACACGATATAGTTTCACCATGGTATTTGTAGTAAAACTCTGGTTATACAAATAGAAATCAATCCACCAAAAACATGGTTACTTTTACCATAGGTCTAATAATACCATGGTTAATTTTCCTTTGGACAAAACATGACCCATGATAATGCAAAAACATTCAATTTTAAGATTTTTCTATAAAGATATATTCAAGATGGAAAAGTGACAGGTGCAAGAAAATTAGTGAAAAAAGTAAACATACACATGCGAGACATAGAGATGTCAGGCAAAATGAAGAGACTAAAAAGGAAAATGGAAGTTCAAAAGATAACCTTTAATTATTTTGCACGGCCCCAGCCTAGGAATTGAAACTTTTTTATGCAATGATGATGATGGCCATACAAAAAATCTTGTTTTCCGGTTTCAAAATTTGTTGTGGTTGTATGGGATGGCCTGAATGAGTGAGATTTTCCGGCCTGAAATTTTGTTCCAGTCCGCCCCTGTATATATATATATACAATATATATATATATATATATATATATATATATACATATATACTGTATATATTTTTTATTATTATTATTATTATTATTTTTAAATGGAATATATATGCATCTGTCTAGAGCGTTTCAGATCTTACACTTATGAGGTTCCATTTCAGTTAGGATGTTGCCTTAAAAGGCAGCTGCCTATGTAGACAAGGGCAGCTCACTACGTTTTGGAACTAATTCACATCTAAACACTCTTGCTGAATATGACACTGGCAATAATTCAATGCCTTAACATGTCACTATGGCCATTTGTTTAACAACAGCAGTGAATTCTGGGTGCATCATGTCAAAACAATCCACAAATGCAAATAAGAAATCTTAAGTGAGCAATGAAGGCCTTTAGCGCTTAATCTCTGCGACAGACACTCGGTGACCCATTTCTGCCTCGGCTGTGTGGCATGCTGCCTCTCTTGACTGGCAGCGACTCAAAAGTCCTCCTACCCACTCATGACTCATAAAGGATGAGAGGAAGAGGCAGAAGTCTGACAGCCTCATTTTCAACCTCACCTGCTTTAAAGAGTTAGTATGCTCCCTTTACACTGATGCGAAACCAAGTTCATGACTCTGTCTGTAGCGCCTCAGGTTGCTATTCGCACAGGGGAGGCTGACTCCAGATCAGTGTTAAAGACGCTCTCCACCGGGAGCTTGCTTTTGAAGGAGAAAGTGTGACGAAACGAGCCCCATGGGCTTTAAACTCCGGGTATCGGGATGTTTGTGGATGCCGTGGGGTCTAATATTTCAGCGTTTCACACATATAGTTGTCCAAACACAATGTTAATGATGCAAAGTCGGGGTCATGTGGGTGTCACAGACACGCTATCAGCGCTGAACTCAGACGCGTCTCGCTGAGATCCGAGGACGGCAGCGCTAATAGGATTTCCAGTGCCTTCCGTTTAGAGTAAAGATTTTCTGTTTTGAGTGGGTGAGTGTGTGAGGCCAGACACACAGCGTTGATTGTTAAAGGATTTTATGTTGGTTCTGCTGACTTTGATCCACATTCAAATCAAATTTATGAAAAATACACTCAAAACCTAGTCGGCTGTCTTTCTGTCTACTGCCTACATAGACAGCTACCTTCTAAGATGGCATCCTGAGGGAAATAGAACCTCATAAGTGACTTTATCTATCTATCTATCTATCTATCTATCTATCTATCTATCTATCATGTTAAGCATTCAACATTACTCTTGTTTTATCAAAGTGCATTATGGGATGGCCTTCACTGCAATGCAGCCATTAATATAGCAAAAATGATGGTTTAATATAGCTTTTATATAGTATGCTATATACATTAATATAGCAAAATAAAGTAGCTCACAAACATTTTGAATAGAGCAATATAAACAATTCAACTAAATAAGATTTTTACATTTTCTGAAGAGTTACTTTCCCATGGGAGTTTGCTACACAGTTGCTATGCAGTTACTAAGGTGCTCTTAGTTGTTTTCAAGTTGTGATGTGTTTGCTAGGATGTTTGGGAGGTTGCTAGCCTTATGCAAGCCTTATGATTTGAGGTATAGTTCATGTCTGTAGCACTAACAATGCAAGTTGAGATACTTCCTAAAGTTTACTATTAGGGGTTAGGAATTTGTTCAGATCACTAACCATAAATATAAGGGGAAAATAGCCTGATAGAATTCACCTTTCTAAAATGTTTAATCAGTAATGTGTTCTGAGATGTACACATTAGACCATTATGAGCTTGGAAAACACCATTTTAAAGAACCATCATATAGTAATGAATAACTTCCATCTATTCCTTGTTCTTTCATCTTTTTGATAACAGACAGCAATTATTGAAACATCTCTGCATCATCTATAGCTCATATTTCATAAGCATTGTCTGCTTTATGAGAGCAGAGGAATGAAATGCTTAATTAAACACTCATCTCAAGTCATTTGTCAAAATGAGCATCTGCAGTCTGTCAGACTGACTCCCGCAGTAAAATGACTGTGACCTGCAGCGTGCTCCTTGTGTTCTCAGCTTTGGGAAATGGGGCATTTTAAAGGTTCACCTCTGCAGACTGTGCAAACTCTCTTAAGTCAACTCTAAAGATTACTACTGTCATTTTCCAGAGACAGACTTGAAATGTTTCTTTCTGACAGTCTGTAATCAGCTGGTTGTGGTGAAGGATGGTGTGGATGTAGGAAAATACTGCCCCTCAGAGGCCAGTTCTAGAGACTTGAATTTCTTATCTGAGAAACTGCAATCAGTCAACCTTTTAAGATATTATGTTTTATTAGTATGTTTTCCCTAATAAAAAAGTAATATATTTAATATTATTGCTGTCAAACAATTAATCGCGATTAATCACATCCAAAATAAAAGTTTTTGTTTACATAATATATGTGTGTGTGCTGTGTTTGTTTATAAATACACACACATTCAGTATATATTTTGAAAATATTTACATGTATATAAATGTATATATTTATATTATTATATTTTATATTATATATACATGCATGTGTTTGTATTTATATATACATAATAAACATACACAGTACACACTCATATATTATGTAAACAAAAACTTTTATTTTGGATGCGATTAATCGTTTGACAGCACTATTTAATATACATTTATTTCATACTAAGTATAGTTCAAATCTATTAACATATTTAATCTATTAACATATTTCTGACCTATCGCTCGAGATTTATTGATATAACAATTATAATTAAACTTTATTTGGCGTACTGCTTGTGCACAATGCCCATTTCTTAATATTAAGCCTAAAATGTGTTTTAATGTCACTATTGATGAGGATTGTATGATCTTTGAATAATATCAGTCTTTAGATGCAAGATATTTAAAGTGTACCTAAAGTATACTTGCAATAGTTCCACTTTAGCACAATTAAATATACTTCAGTATATCTTTAGTTGGACTTCAGCACTACTTCCGCACAATTAAAGTGCATTGAGCACAAAATTAGTTCCAGTTTAGCAGACTTTAAGTATACCAGTTTAGTACACCAAAAGTACAATTGCAGGGTATTTTTATGAAGTACATAAATATGTAAATATATCTGTATTATACTTAGCATGAAATAAATGTACTTCAAATGCATTTTAGTATATTTATTTTTCACTAGGGTTATCAAGATATAATGTAATTACTCCAATAACACACATTTATCAATTAAAATGGGGCATCATTTACACGCAGACACAAAGATGCAAATAAGTAAGTAAGTAAGTAAGTGGAATAGAAAGCACAAATTTTGGGTAACAGTTTATTTTAAGGACCAATTCTCACTATTATCTAGTTCCTTATTATCATGCATATTACTAGCATACTGGCTGTTTATTAGTACTTATAAAGCACATATTAATGCCTTATTCTGCATGACTACATTTTAGATCCCCTAATCCAACCTCATACATAAACTTAACAACTACCTTAGTATTAATAAGCAGAAAATTAGGAGTATATTAAGGCAAACATTCGTAGTTAATAGTGAGATTTGAACCTCAAAATAAAATGAAGAGCACTAGTTTTAGTGTCTCTAGATAAAAGTCAAATATCAAGAGGCTTAAAAATAGTGTATTATTGGAATCATGTGAATATTAATAGGATTTCCAGCTCCAATGCAACATGAAACGATTGAAGGGAAAAGGTGTGTTACAAAGTGCTGAGATTTTATTTATTAAGCTAAATGATTGAGAGAGTTGAAATATATACATTCATCAGTGAGATTTTTAATATGAATGAACATAATAACAACAACCCCCTCTTTGTGTGGGAAAAATGATAATTGCATATTAAACGCCTCTAATTAATGTTACTAATGTCACTAATGTGGCTAATATCATCTATTAGTCACATAATGGAATGCTAGCAGGAATTCACTCATTCATTGGGTGGAAATCTTTCTCCTGGAAGTTGACGCTGAAAGTTGGGCCCCACGGCACACTGGCGTAATGAAGCTATGTTACGCTGGTGACTGGCTGTAGGCGACAGAAAAGCCAAACACTCATTCAGTCATTACTCTTAACAGGAGGGGGTATTCTCTCTGATGGATTGGCAACAACACAAACCAAAGGAAAAGCGGGGGGAAAAACGAGCAGAGTTCAAGCATGGTTAATGTCTTTGCAGCAAACACTATACTTTCAAGTCAGACTCCCCACTGCTGCCGTAATTTTGAGATCCATTTTCAAGAAACAAGAAAACACTTGAATGTCAAACATACAAAATGGATTATGGACCACTGGTTATCATTTGATTTTGATAAGGCTTTTTGTTTACTGATGGAGTAAGTGAAGTGAATACACAACACCTTGATTCACTGATCTTAAATGGTCTGTTTAAAATTTGTTGACTGACACATCTCAGAGTAAATGGACTGGTTTCATCCAATTCATTGCTTATGGGTGTCTGCTCACAGTGCCACTCTTATTATTACACAAGGGCTTTTGGTCAACATACGTTTAGGCAGAGCATTTGCAGCTCTAAACTAGTAGGCTGTGACTTAAAATGTGCTGATAGGGTTCATAGTTAACTAAAACTGAAACTAAAACCATATTTTTTTTTTTTAGCTATTTGAAATAAAGTCTCGATGTACTAAAATACTCAAATATAAATAAAAACTAACAGTATCTCGGTGGTATTAAACTAACGCTGACAGGGTTACAGTCTGCAAAGGAAAAACAATGCTGTATGTGAATAAAAACTATAATCAAGCATATTTAGAGGGACAGCAAAATAAATGAACTTATCAACTTATAAAGGAGGAGAAAATCCAATATATATTTTATTGAAATCAAAGGTTTTGCATCCATTAATATTTAGTAATTTGGTGCAAATCTATTAATCTAGAGAATGTGTCTACTACTTAAAGCCAGTCAAATTAGATGTCAACATGAACACTTTGCATAATACATCCTGTTTATAAAAATATATAAATACAATAATATTTACATTTACATTGTCATTTAGCAGACGCTTTTATCCAAAGCGACTTACAAATGAAAAATAAAATGCAAAATAAATAAATAAGACCCTTAAAAATGGGTTCAGTGAGAAAAGATTCATTGTTAATTTTCCTGTTCAGCCTGTGTCATATTAGTAATTTTGCACGTTGCTGGGCCTATGCAGTTCATGGTGATATTTTAATGTTATGTTTTTATGTATTTTGGTACTGTGTCAGCTCACCATTTGATGTCTAATGCAAAACCAGATGAGAGCAACTACCTGATCTTAAATTAGGATGCTTAACCTTAGACAAGCTCATCAAAAAGTTAAAGTAGAAATTAGTTTCAAAATAATCAGATTTAAAATCCAAATTCATTTGATGCATAATTCATACTTTCTTTTTAAAACAAAAAATCTAAACAGCAAAATCTAACATGCATCTATGCATTTTTCACCTTCAAAAATAATTCACCAAAAACTATGTAATCTTTTAATGGCCACTAGGGTGCGGCGCTACACTTATTAACATAAGTGTTTTCTATATCCTGTCTTGGCAGAGAAAGTTTACTGAAATGACATTACTGAACTGTTCAGAGGAGGTGACCAGTGTTGGACCCAGCGGCAAAAGACCTCTTAAGAAACCCCTTACTTAGTTATTTAAATAAATTATATATATATATATATATAAGTATAACTGGCCCCTTTTACCATAGAAATAGTCATGATGCTTTGACAACATGCTGTATACATATTACAGGAACAAACCCAAAGACCATGTAAACCTACTTCAGGTGTTTCACATGTTGATCAGACACCCCTAATATTTCAGCTAGATTTTCCTAATATCAAGAAATTATTAATAGATGAAACATGAATGGTCTAGTTTATAGTCCAATTCTTTATAATCTGGACAGTTAAAGTAATATTCACTGGAGAAAGCGACTTGGTTGAAGTTAAAAATATCTTGATGCATTTGTTTCTAACAAACATGCAGCTTTTCACTTCACAAGACATTAATTGATGGATTACTTATTAATTATTGTGATGTTTTTATCAGCTGTTTGGACTCTCATTCTGACGGCACCCATTCACTGCAGAGGATCCATTAGTGAGCAAATGATGTAATGCTACATTTCTCCAAATCTGTTCTGATGAAGAAACTAACTCAACAAACTACATCTTGGATTTCCTGCATGTGGGTGAGTACATTTACAGCAAATTTTCATATTTGGCTGAACTGTTCCTGGCAATCAAAACTTTGCAAAGTCAAAAACAAACACACAACTCTTTGGTGTACTCTAATGTAGATGTATTTAACCAAAAATTACTCTTAGTTCTTGGCTGTGATTAAATATTTAACACCATTCTTTAGTTTTGACATTTCGTGTTCTTCAATTAGTTTTTTTTTTTTTGGTAGATTTTGAAATAGAAGAGGATTTTAAGTGCCTGAACATGGAGTCTGTAATGTTTAATTCATTTATTTTAATTATTTAATTTGTTTTCAACATTAGTTGATTCTTTTTACCATGTAATTATGAAACTGGAATGGTAAACAGCACATAATGCAACTTTAAATGATATTTCAGGTTTGAAAATGGAAAACGTGCTGGAAAACTGTTAGAGAACATTCTGGAATAGCTGAGGTTTCACTCATTTTCTCTTTCGACATCCATCATCATGTGCTGAAATTTCCCCCTCCGTACACTGTGCATGTTTACAAATACTCTCGAAATCATGTAATTAAACATGATACCAAGTCAGCAATCCACCAAATGCTTCTGAAAACCATAGGCTGCAATGTGAGTGTTGAATACATAAGAACTAAAAGCTGCTGTTTATGATTCTGGCAACCTTACAGGCACTTGTTATTCATGCTGCCTTCAGGTTTCAATGTACGAGTTAGTTTGAAAGGCAAAATTATGATGTAATGTAAGTAATTTTGGTCAAAATGAAGTGGACACATTGG
>CM049847.1:11187196-11272196 GCA_027422415.1 Schizothorax lantsangensis | reverse complement strand
TGTAAGGCTAGGGACAGAAAAATTGACATTTCCATAGAATGACCCCTATATATTTTATATATAGGTGATCACAGGTTATTGGAGACGAGTTTTGTTCCCACTTTTGTTGCGGTTTGCTAATTTTTGTAAAATAGCTTCTGTTTTTCTTTTCAGATAAAATAGTGGTTTCAGTTTAATATGTTGCAGGCTCATTTATTGGTAATAAATAATTGATAATAAATAATATTGATGATAATAAATCATCAAAAAAATATTGGGCTTGTTTTGGGCTTGTTTTTGAAGCTGCGGTTGCTTATTTGTCTCGCGAGAGTTGGCAACTGTGACTGAGATGCTTTAGCTTCACTTTTCTATAGTGGAAGGAAGCTGAGACACGTCGTCCATCTTTTTTACAGTATATGGTTCCAACCATAGGTTCCAACCACAACTGTTTCTGAGGAACTACATTGTTTGGTGGAAGAATACTGTTTTTATTAATATCATTACACTTTATTTGCTCTGTTTTTTTTTTGTGAAACCTTACTAAGTATATGGAATAACCGTTTTAAAGCAATAAGCCCCAAGAAGCCGTGGTTTACAGTGAATTTATAACAGCTAAGGGGGTTTTAGCTCCGCTTCGCGCCTAACAACGCTTATTGCTTTAATAACCCTGGGAATAATAATGGATAGCATTTCTTGAAACTGCTTATTGCAGTTTTCTTCCCAGACTTAATTTAGCTTGTTTAGTTATAATAATTTAGCTCACCTTATTGTTGTTGAGTTATATAAAATCCTTTGGCTTTTTCTGTTTTTATCAATGTTTGTGAACAGATAAAAAAGTGTGTCAAATCTTTTCATTTTTTGTTTACAGTTTGTTTTCTACATTAACAGTCCTGGTCAAAATATCATAAGTCATGTGACAACAGGCAAACAGCACTTTTCCCAACTGACACACACAAAAATATTTCTTTGTATAGTTTATTTTATTTTAAAACAGATGAACAGAAAGCTTGATACATCATATGAGATGATACATACTTGAATATTAGGTAACATAATTGGTGGAACATGAACTAAAAAAATTCTAATGACAACCTACAGACTCCGTGACCACTTCAAAGACATTATTTGTGATAAATAGTGCCTTTCAATGCAGGTTGAATACAATTCACCAAGACAAATCATAAGTGCACTAGAGAGATTTAATTGTATCTGTGGGTCTCTTTTGAAGTAAAATCAAGCGCGACAATCCCCTCAAAATTTACGTACCATACATTTTATGAACAAAAAAACAGAAGAAGAAGAAAAAAAGCAATTGCCTTTTACCATGAGTAAAAGATCCATCTCATATACGCCAACAAAGAATAGAAACTATTAGCAAACTAAAAGACATTTGTGAGTCAAAACACAGTTATAGTTCAAAGTATATTACACCGCACATATCGAAGATTTGCATAATTATTTAAATGCATTATAATGTACCCTGAATCAATGCTCTCCCGGTGAGTGATATAGTTTTTCGGCAAGTAAGTCCAACTGTAACCAAAAAAATGACATATTTGTCGCAAACTTTGCGATAATGCTGTTGTGGCTCACTCCTTATCAAATTTCTGACATTTGTTTTATACTACAGTAAAAAGTCACGTTGTTTGGAAATGCATTGCTTGGCTTTATGAACCTCTGCATTGTCTGTATTACAGGGATCGAAATCTAGAATACGTTTCTACTGGAGTTCTTTTTTTTTACCAAAAGAGAGTGTCTTGTCTGTTGCCAAAATCTAACAGCTTGTGACCCACGAAGTCGCCCTCTCCCAAACTACAAGTACTGCTCCCCTTTCTCTGCTGGAGAACTTTTAACATTTGCTCTGCAATTTAAAAGAAAAACAAAACATGTTTGAGTTACAAAGAAAACGGATATCAGATCCACTGTTTCAGATGTATTGCAATGCAACAGTCCATGCTTTGTAGGGTGTTTTCACGCACATGCTACAATAATACATATTTACAAAGGTGGTTTTATGGGGTCACAAACAAAGAGGGGTTTTGGGGGCCACGCACACAACAGATACAGGGTAACGATTTTTCAAACACGTTTATTGATCAGATGTTGAAAAAAAGGCACACAGATTTTAAGTATGTAGGGTGTAGAAGAGACATTTGTCCAGTCATACAGACAAGCATCCAAATTTGGATTCTAGGTGGGAGTGAGGGACACAGATACAGAGAGTGGAGCTCGGACAGTCTTCGAATAAAGGCAGGGAGGGTTGGTCAGTCAGGGAAACTAGTCTCACTCAACAACTCATCCCTGAATTAGAGAAGAGAAGAAGACAGTCAGAGAAGAACAGCATTAGAGGAACCTGGGACAGAGACAATCTCGGTTCATTGGGTGTTAATATGTTATCTGGCACCACATAGACGTTTGCTGTTTGTTAGCATGGAAATGTTAGGAAAAATGGATGATGGAAAGTGCACAGACAGCTTGTTTGATATGCCAACAACTTCAGATCTCAGAAAGAAAGATGAGTCTTGAGTTACATGACATTTGCATGCTTTAGAGGTGGCTGTGAAGTTTCTGTTAGTTAAGGAGAGTTAACTTTTTACCAGGTCCAAAAACTAACACCTCATTGGTTTTGGAGACAGGAGACAAAACTTTTACTGTCCACCAGTTCAAAGCGATTTTCACATTACAGATTACTTCTGAATTTAAAATGATGTGGGAACAAATTCACTAAATGGTTGCACATGTTATTCCAGCACCTCTTTGCATACTAGTCCAACTTATTTTTAACATAAGATCAGACCTTTTGTAACTTGAATTTGTTTCTGTTCAAAACTGCTTCGTTGGAATGATTATAAACAATACAATAGTGCCAAAGCTTTTAATTTTCATTTAATTCTAGTTATTTTACCTGTACAAAAACAGTGTTATGCTGATTACAAACTGGTGCAATTCAGTTGTCATATATTCATTATCATAATCATAAATGCACCAGTTTGTAGCACAAATAGTTTTACAATACTTTCTTATTTTTTTTATTATTTACCTGTAACGGTTAATGATTCTGAAGTCTCACACATTTAAAGAAAATAGGTTATTTCGATGTTGTAAAATAAGGTGGATATGTGCATGTAAAGTGCTGTGCCAGGCATGTTTAACTTGTCATTCGGGCCTTTTTTATTTTAAGATGATGAAACACATGCAGAACAAACGTCTGTAAATCCATTTTATGCAAATCATCGCATTTGATTAAAATCAGCAATATAAGAATGGTTTTACAATTTAAGACTGGTTTACGTACTGTTTGGTGTGATTGTGTTTCATAAATAAGGCTCATTGTCATTCATTTTTTGGGCAAACAGGCTTCCTTTCTATGCAAATGAGGTTAATTATGGAATGCACTGGATTCACAGACCTTAGCATTGTTTGGCTAATGTTAAATTGAGCTAATATATGTTATTTATTTATGCTCTGGATATTCTGCTCACTTTGAGCCATTGTCAGGGCAAATTTTTGTGAATAGGATGCAAATTGTGATCAGCACTTATTTTGTTGGTGTTTTGCCTAATTTCTTTTATTGAACTGACTCCAAGTAAACAGAATTATCAGTGGTGCAATTCATTCTCAGTGAATTCTAAACTCTTTTATGACACATACTTTGGTCTAAAACCAGTGTTGGACTTTCCCTCGAAAGTGCTTTGTCTAAATAGCATGTTTACATCTTGCGCTGGACGTTTTTGATTCAAGTCAGCCATTTCCCAGTTCCCACACTGGAGCGCTGGAACTCAATGGTTTTAAATAATGTCCTCTATGGTTCTAGTGGAATTCCCTGTACTTCAGCGGACGGTGGAAGTGTCGTAACTCCTGGTCTCCTCAATGTGGTGTCAGTGTGACCATGGCTGTCAGGAACACACATAGCTGGCAAACAGAGCTCCCACCATACAGAACAGACCAGCCAATCAGAACAGCCATGACACGTTTCTATCTACAGGCTACGTTCGGATTGAAATACTACTTGCTGAATATTGCACAGTGTATACTGTATAATGCCTACTAATAATATATAATATAATGCAAAACAGAATGCATTATACATTGTCACATGACTTCGTTGTTGGATCATATTGGAAATAATATATGGTTATTTAGCATTTTTATCAAAAAAAAAAAAATTCTGATTGAATAATAAGTAAAAAAAAAGAGATGTTAAAATCCTCTCGAGCTCATTGCATTGTGGAATACTGTATTCTGTGCAATGTGCTCTCTTTTATGCTGTGGATTCTGCCAAATGTAGTAGGTAATCAATGTATTCCATGCACATTTTTCACAATATACATATTATATACTGCATAAATCATAAGAGTAGTATGCTAGTCCGAACATAGCCTCTGTATCCCACATTGACTCATTTCTCTTTATACTTTATTTGCCTTTTAGTTTGTTGAAAGGCAAAATAAAGACTGTGAAATCTTTTAAATCAGTTAGACTTTGTTCCCAGATGATATTTCCATTCACTTTACATAAAAGTCGTTAAGTGTACATATAAGTTTTCCCTGAAACCCATGTAAAATTAATACAAATAAGAGTTCAGTGTAAATTATAACTTCTTAGGGAATTCAGCTTCAAATTGGTTTGTAAAGTCTCTTTTTTTTGGTGAAAATAGGATTTCCTTAATTAAAAAGCTTATTAAGGTATGTTGGGAAAACCATACATGTCAATAAAGTACAGAATTTCCACATTCTTCATGAAAATGAAAGTATAGCAAAATACATGCTTATACAGTATCTCTGAAAAAAGTACACAAACCTCCTTGACCGTAGGCATAGACAATGTAATTATTTGTCAGTGTAATAGTTTAGTTTGTGTGATTTGGACCTGGATAAAACGGTCAATGCGAGTGAGAAGGTGTGCTCATGGTGGGAAGAGCTCTGTCTCTTGTACCCGCTGCTCTTTACATTTACAGTTTCTCCTTTCCTGCTGTGCTTTTTATTTTTTGGTATTTACACGTACTCCCTGGCTGTAGAGGGTTGAGATTGCCCATAGAACTGCTGTCCTCTTCTGTCCTCGTTAACGCAGGAGCAGCAAAGGAAGGAGCCGCCCAACATGGTCAGGATGGCAGCCGCCCACCCTACAAAGAGGGCGGGGCCAAACTCATACCTGAAAGACAGACAGGCCATGCTTTCATTTAACAATCACAAGATAATGTAATCAGGTTATTTTTATGTCCAGATAACATCTCACCCTAAATTCAACAGAAAACAAAGAAATGTACCTTTATCCTATAGGTATTATATATCTATATATAATTACAAAGGAATGGAAACTAATACTAAATTAAACTAATTAAACTAAAACACTAGTAGAAATTTTAATATTTCTACTCAAACATGTCTAATTTTGTAAAAAAAAAAAAAACTACTTATTTTTTAAGTTGAAATACTGAAATAGTATTTATATTTTGTTAAAGGTACTACAATAATCTGTTCTTTGTTTTTATTACAACTTTAAAAAATATTTTTTACAGTGTATAAATAAAACATCTAAATATTACATTTCATGTATTTTATTATATGAAGAAATTATGTGTATATTTACAGAATGCATTTACATAATAATTTATAAAATTATTATTAAATACTAATATAAAAATGTGTATATGTGTGTGTTATATATATTATAAATATATTCGCATCACAGAAATAAATTCTATTTTAAAGTATATTAAAATAGGAAACCAATATTAGAAATTGCAATAAGATTTCACAATATTAAATTTTTTTCTGTATTTTTGATTAAATAAGTACAGCCTTGATGAGCAGAAGAGACTCCCTTAAAAAAAAATCTTACTGATCCCAAACTTTTGAGCAGAAGTATATATATATATATATATGTGTGTGTGTGTGTGTGTGTGTGTGTGTGTGTGTGTGTGTGTATATATATATATATATATGTGTGTATGTATATTTATCTATTTATTTATTGATATATATTTGTACATTATACATGTATGTAATATTACTTTTTTGTATTACTTTTCCCCCCTTTGACATTTGATTGGCTTTCAATATATAATTAATGATAATAATATGTTTAAATAATAATAAAAAAAAACAGTTTCCATCATAATTTGAAAATCTATTAATGGTCCTACCTGGCGTTAATTGGTGTATTCGGATCGAAGAAATGGTTGGAGACCTGTGTGGCGTACCATGACACAGCCACCAGCGTGCACATACCTAGATGGTAGAAATCATTGACTACATCTCTGTTTGTTTACTTTCAGGCTTTACAGAATGTGCTAATGTGACCAGACTAGCCACTTCCTGTTTACTTCTGCATGTCAGATGGGTCAGAAGGGATACAGCGACTGAGGACCAAAACAGACCTCAAGAATGTGGAGGCTAATGGAGGAATGTCAATTTATTTACCAAAAACGAATTTACACTGAATGATTTACTGGACTGAGGTATGTGTGTCATTGACCTAGATAACGCAATTTACTCATTCTTAGCACAGTTACACTCAGTGTACAGTAGAGTGTAGTAATGAATTTGTTTACGTTGTCGCTCAAAGTCTGCAAATTCTTAGTAAGCTTACTGGTATGATCATCTCAAACCAATCCAGTGTATATGAGCATTACAAAGACAAATAGTCATGTTTTCATTCGAAAACACAATTTTACATACTCTCACCAAACCTATAAAAATGCAGTGTGTTTAGCATGGGTTTGGAGACTCACCTGAGAGCAGGAACAGACTCCCGCCAGAGATGGCGATCTTGCTCTTGGTGGATGGGTTGTTGTCACCCACCTTTGTGCATTTCATCCCGACCACACTCACAATGATAGCAATGAATCCCATCAGCACTGAGATCACCATCAGAGCTCGACACGTCTGAATGTGGACTGGGAAAAAACAAAACAAATATAACAGATAGTTTAAGTGGGAACTCAAAATTGAGTAATATTTGTTCATAGTCTTAACCCATTTTGTCTTTTTTTACCATAGAAAAGACT
Source organism: Schizothorax lantsangensis (assembly GCA_027422415.1). Taxonomy (NCBI): domain Eukaryota; kingdom Metazoa; phylum Chordata; class Actinopteri; order Cypriniformes; family Cyprinidae; genus Schizothorax; species Schizothorax lantsangensis. Next base: position 11,265,208 of record CM049847.1, on the reverse strand, counting down.
TAAATTGTTAGAAAAGATTTCTATTTTGAACAAATGCTGCTCTTTTTAACTTTGTATTCATCAAAGAAAAAAGTATCACATGTTCCAAAAAAACAATATGAAGCAGCACAGTATTTTCAACACTCATAATAAATAAGCATATTTTGTAACACTACATCATCAGGCACTTTTCTGCATGTTTTGGGAATGTCCTGTTGTCATTAGTTTATGGACACATGTAAACCTGGTTTTGTCATCATTACTGCGAATTGCTTGGTCTGTTAACCCAAGTTTGTGTCTCCTTAATGATGATTCTGGTCTCTGTATTAATTCAATGCAAAAGAGAATGTTGTTTACTGGTTTTACAGCTGTGAAGAAGACAATAATACAGAACTGGTTTACACCACACATGTGTAGAAAAACATATTGGATCCGTAGCCTCCTGCAAATAGTGTCATGTGAATGTACAACGGCGTGAGTCGGTGGGGCCAGGCCCTCGACCATTGACGCTTGGCAGTGTTTTTTGATGGATATACGTGATTGTGTAAAAAGGAGTGACTTTTGTGTTTTTATTGTCCTTACCGCTCTCCCTCCCTTTTGATTGGACCTTGAGATGTTGAGTATGTGTCTGTTGTTTTGTTTTGTTATATTATGGATGTGATGTTGTGTTATGTGTGAAAAAAAAACATAAAAAATAATAAGCATATTAGATTGATTTCTGAAGGATCATGTGACACTGAAGACTGAAGTAATGATGCTGAAAATTCAGCGCTGCATCACAGAAATAAATTATATTTTAAAGCATATTAAAATAGGAAACCAATATAGTTATAGTTCCAATATAATAATAGAAATTGCAATAAGATTTCACAATATTACTGTTTTTTTCTGTACTTTTGATCAAATAAATACAGCCTTGATGAGCAGAAGAGACTCCCTTAAAAAGTCTTACTGATCCCAAACTTTTGAGCGGCAGTACATATATATATATATATATATATATTAGATTAGATTAGATATTAATCGATATTATTATATATTAATATAATTAAATATATGAAATAGTATAGATACATCTTTAAAACTTACTTTACAGAAGAATGTGTGTTTGCATTTTTTTTTCATTATCCCTTATTTTCACCTGTTTTATGCATGAACATAATTAAAGTAGTTTATTATTTTTTTTCCTGCATATAGCCTACATTTGACACACCAATTATTAGATTCTGTAGACAGAATCCTCACACTGCAAATTATATTATTAAACTGTGTTTTGTAGTAAAAATATTTGTTTAGAATATATTATTAAATTATATTTTATAATAAATAAATGTATTTAAATCAGTTTATAGTTTTACATTTTATTTTTAAGTTTATTTTGTCCTTTGGCCTGATTTTCTTAACACTTGTTTTTAAGCATAAACATTATTTAAGTATTTAATTTCTTATTTTCCTTTTTGCATTTGTCTAAATGTGACACTTGATAATTATTAGGCTATTTAAAACTTGTTTTATCAAGCCTGTCAATAACATGTCCTGGTCTTGTTTCACCCCAGAGTCAAAAGAAATAAGAAATTATATTTCCAAACTCTCAATGCTTTACATTTTTTTTATTTTTTTTTAACCTACGGAAAATGTACATTTTATATTTTTTCTTCTGATTTTAGAGGACATGTTTGGACATGTTGTGGACACATTAAACTCCCCCAAAACCTACAGAATAAACATTTAGCATAATTTTCCTGGCTATTTCGAGCATTGTTTGGTAGTGATTTTTGGCTGCTGTACTACATTAAAATTCCATGAATAACGCACATGGTGTTCGGTTCATGAATAATGCTGTAGGAGTGACATTTTTACATGTTTAGCACAGAAGGGATTACTGTGGCATTCCTACAAAGGGGGATTGTTTTCAATGCCTGGGTCTCCTTTTGTGTGACAGCTACATGCTAACATGCCAGTTCAGCATGGATAATGACTTCAACTTCAACTCAGAATCACACAATAGCAGCAGACCACCAACCCTTTTGAACTGTCCATGCATTGTTATGCACATCTCCTCAAAAGAAGAGTTCAGATAGCCACATGTAATGGGAATCACCTTTGTAGCCTGTCCATTTACAGCAGAAGCTTTGAAAGTGTTGCATCAAACATGAATCAAAGCCATAAATAAGTATAACAGCATCTCAAAGAAGTCAAGAACTGAGGCGAGATTATCACACAACTTTTGATGTTTGATTTATGCGCGAAGAGGCTGCCTTTTGAAGTGGGATTTTAGCGCTTTATAAGAGAGGTCTTATTTTATGGTCTTTCATCCTTGTTTTGCTTCATTTCTTGATTTGTGAGGAGAGCATTTCGCAGAGTTACACCGTGATCTCAAGGTCATGCTTGAATGAGGGTAGTTAGACTCTGGGTGAAGGGTGGAGGGTCCTCCCACAATCCCTTGTCCAGTGCCAACGTTGGCAGCGCCTGGCACGGACGAAAGGAAGGCAAGTGCACGTACAATGGCAGAGAACATGCTTCAAGAGAAGCTGCATGTGAGGCTCGGCCATTGTCTATTGTTTGCGCTTGTGGGCTGCTACACACGTCATTGAAAACATCTCTCAATGTGTTCCTCACACAAATCACTTTTTTATGACGTCATAATAATTTTTGACGCCCTCGACGAGGATTTCTAAAACGTTGTTCTTACCCATGAAGATATAATATTTAGAACAAAGAACAATATATATATATATATATATATATATATATATATATATATATATATATATATATATATATATATGTGTGATAGATAGATAGATAGATATTTTTTTTAGATATTTATTTATAGATATCATTTATTTCAAAAATTAAATCCCAGCTTGGTTGCTCCTTGTCTTTTTTTAGATCATGTTTTATACTTTCATTTTTAGATTGACACAACAAAACACTATAATTTTTGTTTGCATTGCATGCAGTATTTCTCTGGGCACGTTTACAGTGCGAGTTTTATAACTTTGAATTACCGTAGCTCAAGTGTGCTTCATAGAGATGTTGTTTTATCCTAAATACTGTGTTTAGTTGTCAGCACATAATAACAGTTATTCAAGAAAAGACACTATAACTTCTGCAGAAAATGGGCAAACAATGCACGTTTGTGGGAGGCTGTCTGTACATACAGAAGCCAGAACATTGCAGTCACTATCCATCCAGATGACCTAAGGCTGGGAGGAGGGGGTGACAGTGGAATCAGATGGTCCCGTCACCCTTTGTGGGCCGAGGGTTACAGATTCCACCACCAGCAGTACAGTACTGAGTGCAGTCTTTGTGTATGAGCGGCGGATGTATGTGATAGAGATGCTATGAAAGCCAAATGATATTCCACAAAACCTAAAAGTAATTAGGCAGAAAGTATCAGCCGGGGTCATGAAAGTTCTTTGGATGAATGTTCCATGCATAAATCTGTCAGATCTTATGTGGAAAGTTGTTCCTTGATGAAGCAAAGTGGCATTAATGCCAGTATTTTAGACAACATTGCTGTGGTGTTTGCTTTGGCAATTCAACAAAGCCTACAGCAACGATGACTACGATTAATGGCGCTCTTCAAATTAATAAGATGTTTTTCAATGGTTCTTTGTAGCATTTTAGGTTCAGCTGAGTATATTCTCTTTATAAAGAACCATTTTTGGCTTCATAGGGTTCTTGAGGTTACTAAATGGTTCTTTGGAGATTAAAACAGCTTTTGATGTAGCGTTATACTTTGGTTCTTCTGATCGACAAATTGGTTTCCGAGTTCTTTAAAGCAGCAGTAGATGCTCTTTGTGGAACAAAGTTCTCCAATGACATCATGTAAGAACCTTTTTGGTTCCGTTTGGAACCTTTACTTTATCAGTCAGTAAGACAAAATCTGTAACAACAAATGTAGTCATCTTAGTTGTCGTCAAATGTTTGTTTGCATATAATCTCCTCTAAATAATGATAAAGACGACCTGTGTGTTGTGTGGGGATGTGCATTCTGAACATATCTTTGGTGTTTGCCTAAACACTGGCCTTTTCTTCTCAACACAACTACCATTCATTACTTCAAGACAATACGCTGTTATTAAAGCAATGATGCAGAATATAAGATGGAAAACTGTTTTCTCTGAACCATGCCACATTTATATGTAATTTTCATTTTGAAAGTGTCTCATAACTCTTCAGAACCATTATGTTGTGTCACTGCCTGCAATGTTGTAATATTTAACCACAAATCACAAACAGATGTGGCTATGATGCTATTATTCATGAAAAAAAACTTTAATCATCCTAAACGCGCAATCATCAGCCACCATTCATAATTGATTTTTAGAGCCGTCGTCTTCCCGGGACGGTCCCAGAAATAAACGAGAAGTGACTGATTCTGATTAGACGTAACAAGTCCCCACAAAATTGAAAATGACAGTGGCGCTAAATGTTGATTAATCGCCATGTAATTGCATTCCACGGCATTTCAACAGTCTGGTAGAGTCGGCGCCTCAGTGAGGTTATTGTCACATAAGACTTTCATTATAATATGTCAAAATGCACATATTTTAATTTGATCGATTGTACGAGTTGATTAAATCCATGTGCACACAGCAGCTTTGTTGATTGCGCTTTTTTTGCCACCAACCTACTCTAGCCAAAGAATCTTGATTTAATTATTATTTCATATAAAGTTTTTTTTAGATTTGTGTTATACATAAAACTTATTTATCATATTCTTTGTTTATTGGCATCTATGGTTCCATGAAGAACCTTTAAAATCCATGGAACCTTGCCATTGCATAATAGTGGGAAAAAGTGTTTAAAATGTTATTCACACTAGAAAAAAGTGGTTATTTTAAGAACGGTTCTTTGGGGAACCCAAATGGTTCTTCTGTGGCATCGCTGTGAAACCCCCCTTTTGGAATCTTTATTTTCATCAAAATTGAACATACTTATGTCATTCTAAACATATATACCTGAGTTTCTTCTTCTGTGGAACACTTTTGAAGAATATTTTTTGTTTGTACATGGAGAGACATCCTTCTAAAGACATTTTGTATGTACTCTAACAGGTTTGCAATGACATGAGTTTGAGTAAATGATGGTAGACCATCCCTTTTCTTTGTTTAGTACTTACCATCCAGCGAGAGCAAGGAGTCAAAGATCTTGCACTGCACCTGGCCCGTGCTCTGAGATGCACAGGACATCCACAGGCCTTCGTACAAGCCCACGGCCATAATGATGGCATCCCCTGCATATGAGGACTGCTTCCATTGGGGCAGCACCGTAGTGGAGATGATGCCAATCCATCCACCCAGAGCGAGAAAATAGCCCAGAAGCTGAAACCCAGAGTTGGCCATAATTGTCCTTTTTAAACTTCTATTTCAGTGTAGAATTAGACTGAGTTCAGAGAAGTTCTCCAGTCAGGAAGCCACCTGCAATTCCCTCAAGAATGTGCAAAGAAATCCACCTCGCTCAGAATGAGTCGAACAAGTCGAGATGAGCAGTCAAAGTCTGTCTGATTCTCGCCAACTCTTCGGTCACTTGCTGTATCCCTTTGTAGCTCTCGTTCGCTTCAGTATCTCTCATTTGGAGGCTTCCTGTGACATCCCTTGATTCTGTCTAAAACTGAGTCCTTCAAGTCTCCTCTCTGAAGGTACCCCACTTCTGGAGGCTGTGGAAAGAGCGTTTGGGGTGCCCAGGATGCCGTCAGGATGTGGTTGAGTGCTGCTTTACTGTCTGCATAGCTGTTCTTTTCACACACCAGTGCGTCTGGATGGTGCTCAGGGGCAGAGCAGCGGGAATGGGGGAAAAAAAAGGACGGAGAATACTTCACAGACAAAAAAAAAAAAAAGCCTTAACGGAGTGAATGCATTGGGGGTGGAGTGCCAGGCTGATGATTACTCTCTGATTGGTGGTTTAGTGAAGAGAAACGCCTACTGAAAACAGTGCAGGAGGGACTAATTAAGCCCAGATGTCACTTGTGGAGTCAATCCGCAAGAGTGGGACGTGCAATACACCACAAAGCCATAATTGCATAAAATTCTCAAAGTGAGCAAGTGTCTTCAAATCTTCACAATCATGTGTGGATTAAAGTTATTGCTCCTGTGTCAGAAATGTGGCATCTGTTGGGTGAAGTTGTTTTCCCCATTTGAATGTGTTCCCACACTGACCCTTGTGAAGCACTACAGAGGCACATAAATCAGCGTTTAAACTGTGATCGTTTGAAAGGAAGTGTCACCTGCACACAAAAACTCTTGCTTCTGGTAGAGATTTAGGGGTTGGCCTGTGACAGCTCAGAAGATCTCCATGGGAACCCGCTCGGTTTAATCACCGAGCGAGGGAAACACACAGCGGGTCTTGCTGAATGGAATGGAGGTGCTTTTGGGTCCGATCACGGAGCAGTTGAACAGATTGTGAAGAACGTTCAGTGACAAAAGTAGAAACTGATTTAATTTATTTTTGTGAAGAGAATGCGAGAGACTTGCCAATGCAACCATGTCACCATGATGCCAGGCGTTGATATGCTGTTGCTAAGGTGTTCCACACTAAAAAAACAAAACAATTGCATATTATTTTCAGATACGATTACTTTGATAATATATGTGCATAAAACTCATTAGACCAACAGTATTCCTCCAAATGTTACTCCAGCTACCCAACTACTGACTTCAATTTTGCTGTTTTATTACAGGTTAGTATGGAAGCCAGTTTCTGCCACTGAATTAAAAAAATATAAAACTGTAATCACAACTTTTTATCTCAGAATTGCGGGATATAGACTTCCATAGGCCAAACAGACTTCCATAGGTTAGCATGCATTGCAGCATAAATAAATTATGAGGCTACTGTTTTAGCGTTATTGTTTTGCTATTTGCTGTCTTAATTTATACTGTTGTTATATCCAACTTCACCTGCATACATTCAATATATTTACATAAAGAGATATACACTATGTAGCAAATCTCAACTGTCTGATTTTTATTTTGTCAAAAATGTAACTATATTATCACCAAGCTCTTTATAAAGCTCTTTATTTACAAGTATGAACAACTGTATGCGCATACATACAGTATATTTGTGTAGGGAAATATATAATGTATGACAAATTTCAACTGCTTGATTGCTTGTACCATTGCTAAAAGTAAACTATATTATCACCTAGCTCTTTTCCAAAATCTGACTACAAGGCATAAAGATAAGGGTTAGTTCACCCAAAAATGAAATTCTGTCATTAATTACTCACCCTTGTGTCGTTCCAAACCCGTAAGAACTTAGTTCATATTTTTGATGAAATCCGAGAGCTTTCTGACCCTGCATAGACAGCAAAGCAACTGACACGTTCAATGCCCAGAAAGGTGGTAAGGACATAGTTAAAAGAGTCCATGTGAGACAAGTGGTTCAACTTAGATTTTTTAAAGCTACAAGAATACTTTTTGTGCACAAAGAAAACAAAGATAATGACTTTATTCAACAACTTCTTCTTTTCTGTGGCAGTCTCCGCTGTGCATTCACGAGAGTAAAACAATGCATGCGCATGGTGCTGCTGGCGCAGGAGTCGTCGTTCTGACGTAGTACCCGGATGCACTGCGCCTTGTTTAAAACAAGAGAAACACATGCTGTACATAAAACAGTCTCTGTAAACATCTAAAGATTTTGACAGAGAGGATGACTTGCAATTTTTTGCCTAGCCTTACGTATTCGAACCAGAACATACAGACGATAAACTGAGAGAGATGGAAGTTCTACGGTAGAACGACAGCTCCTGCGTCATCAGCATCACACGCATGCATCGTGTTACTCTCATGAACGTGTGTTGAAGACTGACCTGGAAGAGAAGAAATTGATTAATAAAGTTATTTTTGTTTTCTTTGCGCACAAAAAGTATTCTCGTAGCTTCATAAAATTAAGCTTGAACCACTGATGTCATGGACTATTTTAATACGTTTCTGGGTCTTGAACATGTCGGTTGTGTTGCTGTCTATGGAGGGACAGAAAGCTCTCAGATTTCATCAAAAATATCTTAATTTGTGTTCAGAAGATGAACGAAGGTCTTACTGGAACGACATGAGGGTGAGTAATTAATGACAGAATTTTCATTTTTGGGTGAACTACAGTATATTAAGATTATGAACATTAGCATCATGATTTTCTGTAAATCTGCATTGAAACAATGTGAATTATGAAAAGAGTTTTACAGATTACTGACTGGCCCAACTGAAGAGTCCACTGCTAAGTCTTGGATCCATATAACAGAATGCTTCTCCTCAGCAAGTCACATGATTTGAGGTATCTTTCATCTCTATAGGATAAATGGTGTGGGACGAGTTACGCACCAAAGTTTAATTCTTAAGGTTAGTGGTTTCTTTCAAATTCCTAACACTACATATGAGCAACAGCAATAGTAATGCTTGCCTTATCAAAGACCGCAAATTATAAAGTACATAGAGGAGAGAGAAAGAACACAATGCACTGTCCTACATATTTCACAAGCATAGAGCTACAGCTACAACAACAAAAACATCACAAAAAAATCTCCAGACCTCAAACTGCAATCAACTTTTGGACCATTTTAAATTAGATAATTAATCTGGCGTCTAAGAACTCATAGATGGCCATTACACAAGAGCTGTGAACAAGGACTTATGAAAAACAAGTCATTATTTCATTGACCTCGAAGAGGTGGGGCAGTTCTGTGTTTTCCAAAATGTCTCATTAGGTTTTTCTTTGAAGCATCCTTTCGAAACAGGATTAGCCTCCACGGTCCATCCCGACACAGAGTCAGGGGTCGAATACACACTCGGGGGCCCCTGGGATTGGTGTTATTACAGGGAGAGGGGTTAATTATCTAGATCGCAATGAACCTTCTTTTTTTCCAGAGACCATAAGACTATCCATTCCTTCTTTCCATTCATCCACAACCCCATCCCTCAATACAAGTCACACACATGCGCAAAGATGAATTCATAATCCCAGCCCCCATCCCATGTACCGATCACCCCAGGGTTGCTGTTTACATTCGAGTGGGTCTCACTGAACTATGTAGCTCAGACAAACCCTTTTACAAACAGCTCATCAGCCCATCTCTCTGCATGGATTAAAATACCATGTAACCATGCTTGTATGCGCTTGCACAAAACCCACCGGGGGTAACAAGACAGATCCAATGTTCACGGTGGTCAGCGTGGGAGATAAATTGACTGATAGATGGAGTAAATTAACTTGAACTGCATACTTCCTTCATATTTGAAACAATCTCTTTCAGACACTGGAAATGTCAAATGTGTGTCAAATGGCATTGTGGAAAAAGTTCTGTCTATTTCATTTTAAATATTTTATTTTATTATTTTATTTTTTGCCCTCTTAGTCCTGGTCTATTTCACAAATGTATGAACAAATCCCGATTCCCTGGACAGTTACCACCGTTTATTTAGCTATGCAGAGAAAATTAAGAGAAGTTTCCAAAAGATTTGGGTATTTAAAAAAAAAAAAAAACATGCCTGAAAATTGAGTTGTGTGTGTGTTTAAAGTAGGCCTTATTTTGTGGACTTAATTACTAGGAAAATAAGTAAGTTAATTTATTCTGATTGCAGTGCTTCCCTAAATAGAAATGAACTGTTGTTGACTCGTCATCGTTTTCAGCCAACGTTCCCATTCAAAAAAGCTTTCTATTGTCCATGCATGCTTATATACCCATGCATACACTAGCAAAGTTATACATGGCTTGAGTTTTTTATTTTTTGCCCTGTAAAATGTTTTTGTAATGCTGGAATATAACCGTCTCTATGGGTTTCCAGACTGAATGTTTACAAGGCAAGATGTTCGAAGAGCTCCAGCCATTGTGGCAGGTTTTGAAGAATATTTCACTGTTTACGATTGGAGCATTCGAATACAGCATTTAAAACAACATGGAGTACAACACCAACCTCGTGCACTCTACAGTATGACGGGTAAGTGCTGTTCTGTTGCTTGTCTTCTCCAAAGACCTTTCTGATTTCAGATTCACACACAATCAACATGGTATAGTATGAAGAATACAAATAGTAAGTTGAGTAATTTGAGTAGAAGTATGGATACAGATGGAGAAACTAAAGTTGATTGTAGTGAAAGTGCCCCTCCTTCACAGGCCCAAACTTCAGCGGCTTAGGAGCTCTCTGGGAAACTTTGACCAGTGAAAAGACCATCTGGTCAAGTTCACTGCTGGCTAATTAGCAATGAGACGTTCAAAGGTTTTTTTTTCACCTCTGTAGACTGCAGACTTGTGTAAAAAGAAAGTTACTTGCAGTTCAGACAAAATGAAGAGAATAAGTTAGAGAAGAGATCCACACAAATGATGGATTGCTATTGTTGTTTTATGTTATATATTAAAGGGTTACTCCACCCCAAAATGAAAATGTTGTCATTAATCACTTACCCCCATGTCGTTCCAAACCCGTAAAAGCTTTGTTCGTCTTCGGAACACTAAGATATTTTACAACCCCAAATCAGAAAAAGTTGGGACAGTATGGAAAACGCAAATAAAAAAAGAAAGTAGTAATTTCTAAATTTACTTTGACTTGTATTTCATTGCAGACAATATGAACACAAAATATTTCATGTTTTGTCTGGACAACTTCATGTCATTTGTAAATATACATCCTTTCCTGTCATTCAGACCTGCAACACATTCCAAAAAAAGTTGGGACAGGAGCAATTTAGGGCTAGTAATGAGGTAAATTGGTTAAATAATGATGTGATTTGAAACAGTTGATGTCAACAGGTGATTGTAATTATGATTTGGTACAAAAGCAGCATCCAAGAAAGGTCTAGTCCTTTAGGAGCAAAGATGGGCAGAGGATCGCCAGTTTGCCAACAAATACGTGAGAAAATTATTGAAATGTTTAAAAACAATGTTCCTCAAAGAAAGATAGGAAGAGATTTGGATATTTCACCTTCAACAGTGCATAACATAATTAAAAGATTCAAGGAATCTGGAGGAATTTCAGTGCGTAAAGGACAAGGGCGCAAGCCTAAGCTGAACAACCGTGATCTCCGATCCCTCAGGCGGCACTGCATCAAGAATCGTCATTCATCTATAAGCGATATCACCACATGGGCTCAGGACTACTTTGGCAAACCTTTGTCAAGTACCACAATACGTAGTTACATCCACAAATGCCAGTTAAAACTGTACTGTGCCAAAAGGAAGCCCTATGTTAACAGTGTCAGAAGCGCCGTCGACTTCTCTGGGCTCGGAGGCATCTGGGATGGACCATCACACAGTGGAAACGTGTACTGTGGTCAGATGAATCAGTATTTCAGGTATTTTTTGGGAGGAATGGACGCCGTGTGCTCCGGACCAAAGAAGAAAAGGATCATCCAGACTGTTACCAGCAACAAGTCCAAAAGCCAGGGTCTGTCATGGTATGGGGTTGTGTCAGTGCCCTTGGCAAAGGTAACTTGCACTTCTGTGATGGCACCATTAATGCTGAAAAGTACATAGAGATTTTGGAGCACAATATGCTGCCTTCAAGAAGACATCTTTTCCAGGGACGTCCATGCATATTTCAACAAGACAATGCAAAACCACATTCTGCACACATTACAAAGTCCTGGCTGCGGAGGAAGAGGGTACGGGTACTTGACTGGCCTGCCTGCAGTCCCGACCTGTCTCCAATAGAGAATGTGTGGCGCATTTTGAAGCGCAAAATGCGACAACGAAGACCCCGTACTGTTGCCCACCTTAAGACTTGTTTGCAGGAAGAATGGGACAAAATTACACCTGAAACACTTCATCACTTGGTGTCTTCAGTCCCTAAACGTCTTTTAAGTGTTGTGAAAAGGAATGGCAACATTACAAAGTGGTAAATGTCCCAACTTTTTTTGGAATGTGTTGCAGGTCTGAATGACAGGAGAGGATGTATATTTACAAATGACATGAAGTTGACCAGACAAAACATGAAATATTTTGTGTTCATATTGTCTGCAATGAAATACAAGTCAAAGTAAATTTAGAAATCACTACTTTCTTTTTTTATTTGCATTTTCCATACTGTCCCAACTTTTTCTGATTTGGGGTTGTAGATGAAAACCGGGAGGCTTGTTGACTGTCTCATTGACTGCCAAACAATTAACACTGTCAAGGCACAGAAAAGTATAAAAAACATTGTCAGAATAGTCCATCTGCCATCAGTGGTTCAACTTGAACGTTATGAAGCTACGAGAATACTTTTTGTACACAAAAAAAAAAAAACTTTATTCAACAAATCGTCTCCTCCGCATCAGCGGAGTGCCATTTTGGAGAATATTCGCTGGACACAAACTGCGTACGCTCTTCTGTGTCAGCCGCACTGCACGGATACGTCTTCTACGTTTGTTTACGCTTTGACTTGAATGAAAACAGCGTATCCTCATGGCGCAGCTGACACAGAAGAGCGTACGCAGTTTACGTCCAGCGGATATTCTCCAAAATGGCGCTACGCTGACGCAGAGGAGACGAATTGTTGAATAAAGTCTTTTTTTTTTTCTTTGCGTACAAAAGGTATTCTCGTAGCTTTATAACATTACGGTTGAACCACTGATGGCAGATGGACTATTCTGACGATGTTTTTTATACTTTTCTGTACATTGACAGTGTTAATTGCTTGGCAGTTAATAAGACAGTCACAAGCCTCCCGGTTTTCATCCAACATATCTTAAATTGCTTTTATGGGTTTGGAATGACATGGGGGTAAGTGATTAATGACAAACTTTTCATTTTGGGGTGGAGTAACCCTTTAACAACATTGACTACAGGATTTGTGTTATTCTGCAACAATATGCATATAGAATGACGTGTTTGTTGTGTTGCATAAAGTTTGAAATGCCAAACAAAGTACAATATTACAATCAACTGCCAGTGTGGGGAAATTTACACTGCTACTGCCTTTAGGACAGTGTCCAAATTAGCCTTCACATCTGGTTAAATACAGATTGTGACTTGTCAAATATGTTGGAAAAATGTTAGTTCTTTGTGGGAAATGTACCATAGATACTCAAGTTACCCAACATGCTTTGTGGCTGGGGTAAATTTGATCTAAATACCCACTAGGACTGTAAAAGTGTATTCAGAATGTAATGCAATACATATGATTGTTTCTATGATGTGTTTTTAAATGTGTCCCGAAACTAATTTTTAACAGTAAAAGCTGGAATACACTACATGACTTTTAAAATATGAACAGATCTTAAAACCCTAGGCATAGACTTTTGTAAATGGTTACAGAGAAAAAATTGGATATCATACACTAAACGACTAAATGAAAAACAACAAACTCACACAGAAACATAGTAATAGCCGCTAGTAGACACATGACAAATGAAAACAATGTGTTCTAAAATCAGCTTAAAATTTCAAATATGTTTGATATCCTCTGACTGCATGGAATCACAGTCTCAATCTAAAAAACTCAAAAAGTGTCATTGGCTTCAAAAATCTGGGCAAAAGTAGCAAAATTGTAAGCAATTCAAGCTAAAAAAAGACACTAAAAATGGTGAATGTAACAGAAAGGTTGTTTCCTTTTGTATAAACAGTCTGTAAATCTCATGACTCAGTGTGTTCTACACAGGAAACTGGTTAATGAGATTGATGAACTAAACAAATTAGGGCGTTATCAAATTGTAAAGTGTACTCAGCCGCTGTTATGTTCTTGTGGTTAGAAGGGTGTGAATGTTGCGATGCAATCTAATTTGAAAATCTAATTTAATACTGCACAAAGAGGAACACACAGGCATCCTAAATGTGTCGAGCTGAAACAATATATTTTGGCATTGAGCTGTCAGTATATTTCAAGACAAACGTGGTACTGAGAGTATTTTCTATTCCAAAAAGGCAAGCTGTCAAGCCAGTCCGTAGATATCTGAAGTTGTCAGTTTGATTAAAGGTAGTAAAATTGCCCAAAATCAAAAGCGGGGTAAAAATGGGAAAATGGAAACTGCTGTACTAGAAACAATTGTCAATGAAGCTTTAACAGTGCTATTGAAAAGAGGAAAGAGAGATTCGAACATGACCAAAGAGTCCGTCTCATGTGACAATGCCTTTTCTCATCAATCGTTCTGAAACCCATATGTGGCTGTATGACCCCGTTCCAGATTTGCTGTTGCCGTACGCTGAGCACGAAATCCGTCCTTGCATTAAGGAAGGTGGGTAGATCCTGTCCGTTTTTCCACTCCTCTTTTTCCAGGCCCTTAAACTGAGCTTAAAAATCAGCTGACATGATCAAAGATACCAAGTCATATTCCAGCTAACGAGACCCGAGTGTATGGAGGAGACCTCCCAGAGGACGGGGACCTGTGCCATGTGCTTCGACATGGGAAAGGACCGACTTTTGTGGCCCGAGCCCCATTACCTTTCCCATAATTGCTTTTTCCATTGTTGCCGCCCACTCTTCCTTCTTTTGCCTTTATTGTACACATACAGCTAAGGGAAGCCTCTTGCATTCATCCCACTTGGACAGAGGGATATTTTCTTTCACCCCTCTTCCATAATGTACATTTGGAGGGTTCGTGTTGAGCGTGCTTCTCAGGACATCAGAATGCACTCGACGGCAACAATGTCTAGAAAGGAACGAGAACAACAGGGGTCCCTCTTATTTGGCTATGCACTTATCTAGGTCCGGATGGGCTCTTTGTTGCCAACGGCCCCTGAATTGCCTCTTCCACCTGACCGACAGAAAAACATCAGGCTGGAGTGGTGCCTATAGAAAGTTCTACTCGAGAGTTTCCACCTGGGCTGAAGGGAGGGAGAGAGTAGCCAACATCAACATGCCCTCGAAGGGGGCCAAGCCCCGGGGCAGAGCAGCTGAGTTGGACGCGGGGGCTTGAAAATGGGGGATTAGAAGGGGAATGTGTTGAGCTAATCCACCATTATGCGGCGGCCCTCAGGTCTTTAGTGACCTCAAAGAGTATAAGAGCATTCTGCCGCCCAGAGAAAACCAGAATACTGCCCGAGCAATATCTAATGCATTGGCAGAATTTCATTTCTGCCTCTAAATCAGGACAAGTGATGCAAGACCTTGCTGTGGCCTGTCGCATCCATGACAACTCAACATCTTTATTTGACAGATCTCCAACCAGCAAAGACGACCCACAAGAAATTGCTAATTGTGCCCTACACACTCGTAATGGTTCCATTAACTCTTTCCCTGCCATTGTGGGAATTTTCCAGCTTTCCGTGTTTTCACTGTTAAGGTCATTGCACACTGAGTCCAAAATTTTCGTCTGAAATATTCGCATTTTAAAAAATACGGAGTGTCTATTTACACTAAGTGCAAATAGCCGCTGCCTAAAAAATAAATACTACCTCACGTTGTGTCAATCACGTTTACACACTGCCTCCGAAACTTTCGTCCGTCATAAAAAAAATTCTGATCAGGTTCGATTTTCTGCGTTTTAGCATCCGTAGCAAGCATTTTGATAGGAAAGGATAATGAATATGGAAAACAAATACGGAAAAACGCATACGAAAACTTCGGAATCAGTGTGCTATGACCTTTATAGCAGAAGCAGAAACAAGTGATCACTTGTTGTATGTAAGTACTGTAGATGCATATGTAAAATAACGTCATTAACAAACATTCAACAGCATCATCAAAACATCAAAATCAAATGAAATCAAAACTGCCTAACGTTACCAAATGAAATGATGATCCAGGAACTAGTTTAGGACTGTGCAACCTTTGGAGGGGCTCCATCTGGTTTTTATTATCATTCTAAATCCAAACCGGATGTAGTCTTTGACAACAATGTGATTTTCTCAGCTTTTTTGTTCAAAATGTTGCTCTTTTCATGAAACATACTTTCTTTTGACCAGGGGTGTTTCCTCTGAGGAGGCAATGGAGGCAATGCCTCCCCAAAATATTGGATGAGAAAATGTAAAATGTAAAAATATAAAATATATATTTTTTCTTTTCTTTTTCTGATAGTTTAAGTAATGTTTATTTAACCATGAAAATTTGACTGGAACATGAATTTACATTTGATGAAAACATTTTTTGAGGAATTTGCCTTCTCATCTCACAAAAGCACCGTACACACCACTGCTTTTGACATATTGCATGTTAATTTATGCATACAACAAAATAATCTGGGGGCCATGAAAATTTTGTGAAAATGATCAAAAATGTTGTGAGGCTATAGCAACTTAAAAAAAAATGCTTGCGGGGAAAGAGTTAAGAACCTTTAATATCGATGAAAACTTTCAATTGTAAAAAAAAATGGTTCTTCTACTGTAAGAACTGCTCTTTGGGGAATCAAAATGGTTCCTCTGTGGCATCTCTGCGAAAACCCCCTTTTACAACCTTTGTTTTGCATTGAAAATTGGAGGTAACTGAAGTGGTACCTTTTTGCTTTACCTAAATGTCCGTTCTGCAAATTAATTTCCAGCCAATTTCCGAATGCAATCTCAAAGACACCATGAAGTTCTTTTCTACCTCTTATCACAGATCGCTTCTTGTCATAGACCTGCACCTCCTACCGTTTGAAGTTAAGTCATTCCCTCCTCCAGCCAGTATAGATGAGCATCATGGTTCCCCCAAGCACAATCGCACTGACTTGGAGCCTGTCCCAGCCCGGCACCGGAATGATCCAAGTCTTAGGGGAAATAAGATGACAGTTCATTACACTAACCACTGAAGTCATCATTCAGGCATCCATCAACATATACCAACAATGCCACCCTCTGTCTCCATTTAGACAAGATTTGGTTAAGATTTTAAGTAACTTGATTAAAGAAATGGGAATACTTTTATGTGTATTTATGACTCCAGTGGACGTGAGCTGTCAGGGTTTAGGGCTTTTGCAGATGACTATTTCAGCTATTGTTAACACTATCTGTATTTTACAGAAGCCTTATGGGCCTTTTTTGACTTGTTTTGTAGTGAACTTAACTTAATTTTCTTGTGGTTACTACAAAACAACAGTTGCGTTTGCTATCTTGATTTTCTCTTGATGTCAACATAAAGATGTTTATTTAACTTTTTCTCTTTTTTCTCGGTCTGAATATCACAAAAGCCATTAAATACTGCTGCATTGTTGATGTGCGAATTGTTATGCCAATTAATTGGTTTGTGAGAAACAGTGACAAATTTGTCAAGATTACAATAAAAATTGTATTCAAAATGATTGGCACTGGTCTGTTAAGGAAAATATTGAATGTACTGTAGTTATTTTTTATTATTAATATTTTTCTGTAGCAGGTACTGTACTGTTATCTTAATTTTCCACGACATTACTTCAACATTAGTGTTTGTGCAGTTTATAAATTGAAAAAAGCACTTATCCTATATCTACAGTATATTGCACATTCACATTCATATTCATATAGAATTGAATTAATGCCAATAATAGCCAACAGCTTATCTAGTCAGATTCATGAACTGCATCTAGTTTACAAATCGACCTCAAAATGTCAGTCTTTCTGTGTTTAACTTGACTGTTAGTCTGATAAAGAAAACCTACAGATTGTGAGGAAGAACGTGCAGTCTGATGTGAATGGACACCGTCAACATGTATTTACTCAGATGGCTTTATTTTCAGAACTTGAATTGTTTTATTTCATTGCATGAATATTAGCAACTCCCTCACCCTGAAATGTAACTGTCAATCAGGATATGGTTAAACATCTGACAATTATCATGTTCATTGGCTCAAATAACTCCTTAAAGCTTGCCAATGTGTTTAGATTCACTTGCAACTGATTAACACTCTGACAGAAATATTAGGAAAGTGTTGTGATTATAATGAAAAGGATCAAATTCGTGTCTAATGTTTGTCCTGTTGCTCTAGCCTCATGGAAACTTTGGCTGATTCCATGTCAGGCCCTGTTAGCCTGCTGTTTTTCAGACACCTTTTCAAGCCATAGAGTTGGAATTAATTTTGTCAGGACACGTCCTGCTGCGTCCGGCTATATCCTGCCCTGGGAGAGACGTGCTGAGGCTGTCTCTGTGGAAACCACTAATGGATACTTTCAACCTCCTCACTTTCATCTAACGTTACTTCAGTGAACAGAGAAAACAAGAGGAATGGTGCATATTTAGCCTCAACTGACACTTCTTTCAAAGGGCACATCATTGACTTCTTGGAATTGGTCATGTTTCTTTCACTTTTTCTCCTGTCTTTACAGGAAGGAGCAGTTCTCAGCAGAATACTTTATCACGAGACCTAGTTTTGACATTTACAGCAGTGCCCTATCTCACCTTACTGTAAAAATGTAAGATGCTAATAAGCTTTTTTATTGACAAGAGGTCCCTGTGATATCACTGAATCTGAAATCATTGCCCGTTGAATTCAAATATATTTATTTGCATGTGCTCTTTGCATCTGGTTCATATTGTGCATAAGCAAATAGGATTCGAAAGCAAAACTGACTTTTGTGTGTAAGGTGCAATCATTAATAAGTCTAATTTACATATTAAATACAAAAAAAAAAAAAAAATTCAATGCTATTTCTGCTCAGTAAGCACTTGGGGTCATAGAACTACTATTGTTTTAAAGTAGTTTTCATTTTTATATTCTGTTTTCATTTTCATTTTATTTAAAGTTTTAATATTTTTGTGTTTTGTCAAAAAAAAAATATTATTGTTATATATATGTCTAAATATTTTACATTTTTTAATTTCAGGTTTAGTTATTTTGGTAAATTAAGTTCAAATAAATGAAACGGAGAAGCCTTGGCAACTAGCTGAAATAAATAAATAATTTCAAGTAATGAAAGTTTTATCATTTTAGTTTTCATTTTCATTAACTGTAATAACCCTTTCTTACTGTGAATGATTCATCCATGTGCTTAATTTTTAAATATTTGTTTTGACTTCATAGTAGCATGCAGAGATTCTTCAGCCATTTAGTCTGATTAAATCCTGCCTATCTCTCTCTCTCCCTCTCTCTCTCTCTCTCTCTCTCTCTCTCTATATATATATATATATATATATATATACTGTGTGTATATATGCACACACACACACACATAAAAATTATAATAATAATAATAATTAACCTTCCTAAAAGCTAAAAAAAATAAAATGCATCCAGTCCTACCAGCCTAATTATGCACATTTTCCTAAAGACCAGGGCTGCATTTCCCAAAAGTTGATCGTAGTTCCATTGTCACCAGCTATGATCAACTTAGGCTTACAATGCTTTTGGGAAACGCAGCCCAGATTGTTCAGGCAACACAACACGTAGTTGATGCTAAAAATATGTAGTCCCACTCCCACACATCCCTGTTAGTGAATAAGAAACAGGTTGTTTATTGGATTTGCCCCTCTGTTTCCCGTAAGGCTCAGGGGCGACTGCCATTATAAACGTCTGATAATGGAGTAAGACAAAAGATCTAGTATGGACACAACAGAGCATGTATCATACCGCTTGGTACGGAAAAGGCATATATACATGTAATACTGTATTGTATGCCAGTCACAGTGTTAAGGCTTTGCTTTTCTTTTCTGTCCGAACAATAGCCAGCCACATACAGCACAATCCCTAAAGCAGACAATGTGGTCTGTGTCTCCCAGAGTTTGTATGACACGGCGGGCAGCCCCACACAAAGACGGCATACAGCAGAGACACACGCCCAAGAAAAGGACTGTAAATGTGCTCGGGTAGCCATCAAACATATCTGAATGCAAACAAACTTTATGTGATAGTTTCTTCATGAACATCTCTACATAAATAAATCATGCATTTCAGTGGAAAGTGATGTGCGTCACAGATTGAACTGACCAGCAGCGGTGCTAATTAACCCTGGCCCTTATGCACACAAGTCAGTGTCCTCATGTAAGGGGTCAGATGGACACGTGTGGAGTGTGCAGATGACAAAAGAAAACATGCAACACTACAGAAAGTGCTTCCAAAGCCATTAACATGGAAGTCTGAATTATTTTGCATTTGTTTTACATCTCATCAGCTCAAACAAAAGACAATGGATGTGTGGTAACAGTAAAGGACTGAACCAAGTGTCCAAACACCAGCAATCACAATACTGTAAACTCATAAAGTATGTAAAATCAGATATGTTTCATAACATGTATGCATGAAGTCTGAAGTGTTTGGTCATTGCTAATGGCTTTTTGCCACTTTCAGGGCAAACAAACCTACCAACAAGACCATCTCTGAGGTATTTTTCTTTCCTTCAAGCAAACTAAATAGTGTATATTTCATGTGCATACAGCTTCCAGTGACACATATACACAATATATATACATACATATATATATATATATATATATATATATATATATATATATATACAGTATATATTTGATAGTTGTTCATGAGTCTCTTGTTTGTCCTGAAGAGTTAAACTGCCTGCTGTTCTTCAGAAAAAAATCCTTCAGGTTTTTTTTTTTTTCAGCATCTTTTGCATATTTGAATCCTTTCCATAAATGACTATATGTATGATTTTGAGACAATCTTGTGTTGAATTTTGAGACCATCTTGTGTTGGGGAGTGTTGAAACCATGTTTTACTCAAATATTGAATTTGTTGAGATAGCTTAAACAGCCAACTAAACTAAAGGTAACTAAACATTATTATAAGTCAAACACAAACACTTACCTTTTAAAGCTGAAACAATGCATTATTATTTTTTCATTCTAATGTTGAATTTTAAGTAGTGATAATCGCAGCAATATTTTTTTTAAGTGTATTTACAAAGAAACAAGACATTGCATTTTGAAGTAGAAAGACTGAAATAGTATTTTCTTTTTACAATAGTCATTTTATTAACTACAGAAAATGATTTCTGGTGTTACTGTCATCTAAAAGGAAATTAGCCTGGTTTTTGTTGATTATTTATTTCTAGAACACCCTTGGTTAATGTTAGAATAAAAAAAAACATCAAGGTAATTGATACTGTGCTTAAATATTCTTTCCACCCAGTGTAACGAGGCCTGTTGAGTAACATTTTTACTATAAGAGTCATTGTCCCCATCAGTCCCTGGCATTCTGCTCATGGCTAGTTCTGCCCACTCCTCAGCAGTGGGAGGTACACAAGAGAAACTGTTTGTGCCGCTAACAAGGGGAGGTAAAGAGACACGAGGGGTCTCATTGTAGCTGCCACAGGTCACCTTTCACGTTCACCTCCACTATTCAACTGCCAGCACGCTCCAGGTGGACTATTCAATGCCTCTTTGCAAGCTGTGGCCTAATAAGTAAGAGCAAAACACGTCAGAATGAATTGAAACAGTTGCTCTTATGCCGTAAAACATTGTGCATTATATAAACTCTTTAGATGCAAATGATAAGTTGTCAAAAAATAACCCAGAGAACATGGTGTAAAAGCTTATCATTTCCTCAAAAGATTATGAGTAAACCACCAAAACAATGGGGTTTGGTTTGCTAGCCAATTCCTTACCACAAAATGTGGATATTGTTTGGTTAGCATGGAAATGCTAAGTATGTAAAACAGCCATTGCAATGTGCAAAAAAATAAGTGCAAAATATCCTAGAAAGTTTAGTCACCATTAGCCATATATTGCTAATAGCAATTAATAATTTACACAAGCGACATCATTCTAGAAAGTATTTTTCATCAATATCAAGCTCATCCATATTTTGAATGTTTTCCCCAAAGAAAAAAGCTGTCAATTTAAAATGCTAAAAGCTCATTTAGTCAGCTTTGAACAGTAGCACATGGATAACCTCAGAATTACCAGACTTTGATGATGGACTCACTGGATTCATGTTTATTTATTTATTGCCATAATACATAGTTGTTTATTATTTTACTCAATACAGTATTGCTAATATCGCTAATAGCTGTTTAAAGTGATCTTGGTGGTTATTTTTGCCAACTCTCTTGCAGCAGGTGTCAATATAACATTATAGTAGTGATGTTTTGGGAAGACTTTACAAGACGGGAGCACAAATATGTATTAAATAATCATGAGTTAAAGTATAACTCATGATGAACTAAACCATTTATTAATGATTACTGCATCATCAATTAATGAACATTCTATATGATTCATAGATTAAGTAATCGATACATTTTTATTAGTTAAATGTGTCATAATGTATTCATTCCCTAATAACATATTATATTAACCAATGAAGTAAATGCATATGTTAATTACCACACTGGGTCGAAGCCATGCCTTTCAACTTCCAGTTGTCTGCTTTAATTAATCATTAGCTAATGATTTGCAAAGGTATCATTATGTTATGACTTCACTTGTTGAGGCACATAACTATTTACTAATTGTTAAGTAATATGTCATTGTGGTTATAGATTATGAATTAGTTAGTTAGTCATGTGTCTCAACAAGTAAAGTCACAACATAATACCCATGCAAATTATTAGCTAATGATTAATTAAAGCAGATAACTGGAAGTTGAAATGCATGCTTCAACCCATTGTGGTAATAAACATATGAATTTGCACTATTAGTCAATATAATATGTCATTAGGGAATTAGTACTTTATCACACATTTAACTAATAACAATTTATTGATTACTTAATCTATGAATCATATAGAATGTTCATTTGTTGCTGATGCAGTAATTATTAATAAATGGTTTAGTTCTTCATGAGTTATACATTAACTCGTGACTATCTGTGCATTTGCATGAATTAATGCATATTAGTGTCACCGTATTGTAAAGTGTACCGATTTTTAATTTAGACATTGTTAGATATAAAAAGTTGTCTTTTTGATGGCTTGTTTGATGTATGATAATACTGCAGTTAATGCTAGCCTGATGATGTTTGAATAAGAGAAAAATCCACAGCATGATTACTGCAGTGACTCTGATGTCCTTCCAAGATTTTTCCCCCAGTCAGTGAATAAAAGGAATCAGAATAACCTATTTGCAGCAGTAATTGACTTTATCAAGCAGATGGAAGAAAAGACTCTTTAAGGAGTAATTGTAGGTGTCCTAAAGACTGCCTTGAATATAACTGGCAATGCAGTTGTCCAGAAAATTGCACTCGGTGGACCACACATGAAGAAGAACAAACAAAATACTTAAAATAGAGGAGAAAGTGAAAGAAATAACCACTGTGAAAAAGCCATTGTGGCATTTCAGAATGACTATTTTATATAAGAATGCTTCTAACAACTACAGCTTGTGTTGTTGGGAACAACGCACTTGGAGAGTCATTTCAGAAAAAGCATGAAACGGACACTCAGCTCCATGCTGCCACCTAGTGCAGTGTTACGGTAGTGCATATTCATGAACTCACTTGAGTTTGCTAAATCACTTTAATATCCTATGTAAAAAAACGGAATTTATGGATGAGTAAGCCAACGGTGAACGTGATTTCACCAAGTACAACATGTTCTGGAACAACATTCCAATCAATCAATTAGAATTGAGGGATAATTTTTCAGGAAATATCTTACAATCTGGTTTTCCCACTGATTTTAGGAATACATTATGGGAAGGGTTAGGTTTAGGGATAGGGATTGAGTTAAGTCTATATTTTTGGACAGTAATGTTGATTCAGGATCAACAAAAGATGTTGATCCAGGAACATGTCTTACTTGGCAAAATCACCATGGCATCCCACAACATCCCAGCATTGTGCGCCTGAGATTTTAACCACTCAATAAAAATGTACTGCACTGTTATAATTTTAAAAGATGTCACTTTTATTCAGTAACTATTGTGGGAATGCAAAGTGGCAAATAGTCTTAAATGAAATAAATGAAAGCTGCCATAGTCTTTCAAGGAGTATGAAATGTTTTACTGCTGTATTTCGGTTCCTGAGACAATAAGAAAAGATTTAATTATAATTCAGGTAAAACAGAAAATACAACACTCAACTGTCAACTTAACTTAACTTGTCAACTCAACACAAAACAGTCAACTTGATTATCAAGTCTGCACTCCTGTGATATGGTTTCAAATTCATGAGTCTTTAAAAACAATGTACAAAAACCCAAACCCATCAGTACTCTATCAATGATAAAAAAAGAAAACCTCAGAATCAAACACAGAACTTCTTCTGCATGAGGCTCATAACTCATCCTTGTGGTTTTCAGCTGTAGAGTCTTTAGGTTCTGTGCTCTTTGGCTTTGCAGTATTTTTATCAGTTGCTTTGCCTTTTTTCTTCTTTTTATCTGACGTTACAGGTTTTGTCTTGTTAGCTGTTTTTGATTTATTTTTCTCTGCTGTAGTGGTTTTTGTTTTGTCTGACACTTTGCTCTTTGTTTTGTCTGCTTTAGCTTTTGTTTGGGATTCTGTTTTCTTTTTAGATGCTTTGGCCTTTGCTTTTTCGCTTTTCTTCACCACTTTGCTGTCAGTTTTGTTATCCTCAGTAGCTTTGCTGGGTTGTTCTGTAGATGTGCTTGTCTTTACTGTTTCTTTTTCTGTTGTTTTAGCAGAAACTGTTCCTTCATGTTCAGAGGGTTTCGTGTTACTGTCCATTTCTGTTTTCTGGACATCAGCTTCAACTGGGCTGGAAAGCTTTTTCAGAAGTTCTTCAACTTTTAAACGCTCCTGTGGACACAACACAATGCAACAAGGTTAGACAAATGAGGGAAATATTAACAGTTACGTCTTAAGTCAAAACAGGCCTGTGTTATTTTAGTATTATTTATATGGTAATGTGGACCTTGGACTTTCTCACTAACAGCACAGTCTGTTAGGCTTGACAGCCACAACTCCTCCAAACTCATTTTAAACACCAGTGTTCCACAGGGCTGTGTGCTAATCCCAATCCTGTACTCCCTCTTCACCCACGACTGCATACCTGTACATGGCTCTAACTCTATAATCAAGTTTGCAGATGACACCACGGTGGTAGGCCTTATCAGTGGTGATGACGAGACAGCCTACAGGGAAGAGTTTCAGCACCTGGTAGGTTGGTATGCCAGCAACAATCTGGCACTCAACACCCAGAAGACCAAGGAGCTGATTAGGCAGTCTAGGACAGATGACACACACTCTCATCTACATTGATGGAGCCAAAGTGGAACATGTGACTAGCTTTAAGTTCCTTGGTCTCCATATCTCTGAAGATCCTTCCTGGACACCTCCACTCTCATCAAAAAGCATAACAGCGCCTTTATTTCTTTAGGACTATAAGGAAAGCTCACCTGTCCCCTCACATTGAACTTTTACCCCTGCACTATTGAGAGCATCCTAACAAACTGCATCACAGTGTGGTACAGTGACTGCACTGTCTCAGATCAGAAAGCCCTCCAGGGGGTGGTGAAAACTGCTCAATACATCACTGGTGTTCAGCTACCCTCCATTAAAGACATTCACTACAAACGCTGGACAATAACCTGCCCCACACTACATGTTTACATTGTTATTAATTTATTATTATGCTTCCTGTTTTTGCACATTTCTTTGTATTTCTACCTCATAATGCCATTTGCATTGTATACCATACATATGTGGTCATATATACATATTCGGTATTTCTATACTTACTCTGTATAATGCATCTTCTGTGTTTATACCTCTTCATTTGCGCCTTGTACACAACTACTTGTACAGCAGGTCTCTGCTTCTGTACCTCAAACTTTGCACTCCATAAACATCTTATTGTATTTACATACATTTCTGTATGTTACATTATATTATATAAATATTGCTATTTACTTATTACTTCTGGTTAGATGCTAACAGCATTTCATTGACTCTGTACTTGTACTCTGCACAATGACAATAAAGTTGAATCTAATCTAATCTAATAGTATTTTTTTAATATTTGGAATACATTTTAGTTTTGAGTTTTAGTCATTTGTTATGTGTTTTTGTCATTTTTATTAGTTTTTAATATTTCTATTTAGCTTTTGTTATTCATTTAGTTTTAATATATTTTACTTCAACTTATTCTATTTCAGTTAGTTGCAAAGGCCACATTTCTAATTTTCATGTAATATTTAAAGTTTAAGTTTGTTTTATTCATTTTTTTTGTTAATTTCATTTCAGCTTTATTTCAATTAACAGTTTGAGTTAAAGGGATAGTTCACTTTGAAATTAAAATTTGATATCTATCAGCGTACCCCAAGGGCATCCAAGATGTAGGTGTCTTTTTTTCTTCAGTAGATCCAATTTTGATGTTTTTAGGTCAAACCGTTCTAGTCTGTCAGTCATATAATGGCAGGTATAGGTCACTGTCTCTATAAGAGGGAAAAAGAACATGCACAGAGGAATCCAAATTAAACAATTCCCCGTCATAACTACACATTGATGGCCTAAGACACGAAACGAGCGGTTTGTGTGAGAAAACGAACTGTATTTATATCGTTTTTTACCTCTTGTACACAACCATGTCCAAGTGATCTGAGTGCGCACACGCATCCGGTGTGTGACGTGTGTGTGCGCGCGCTCTGGCTCACGCTGCATTCACACGGGGCGTTGGCGTCAACGCTTGACGGAGGGCGTGTCTGAAGCGTGGTGCTGACGCGCCGTCATAGTTACAACAACCAATCACATACTTCTCTGGTGTTGCATGAACGGGATTGGGTATTTGCATGAGGCGATCTGATTGGCTGACGCCTCCGTTGGCGCTTGAAAAGTTGCGTCAGCACCACGCTTCAGACACGCCCTCCATCAAGCGTTGAAGCCGACGCCCCGTGTGAATGCAGCGTGAGCCACTTGGACATGGTTGTGTACAAGAGGTAAAAAATGATATAAATACTGTTTGTTTTCTCACACAAACCACTCGTTTGTGAGAGGCCATCAATGTGTAGTTACGATGGGGAATTGTTTAATTTGGATTTCTCTGTGCATGTTCTTTTTCCCTCTTATAGAGACAGTGACCTATACCTGCCATTATATGACTGACAGACTAGAACGGTTTGACCTAAAAACATCAAAATTGGATCTACTGAAGAACAAAAGACACCTACATCTTGGATGCCCTTGGGGTAAGCTGATAGATACCAAATTTTAATTTCAAAGTGAACTATCCCTTTAACAATGCAACACACCTCATGAAAGTTTTCGTTTTCCAGTTCGAATCTACAGTAATTCCTGTTTTATTGCTTTTTTTACCATTCACAGAACAGCACTGAAAGTCATACTTGCCTTCTCATTGTGATGAGGATCCAGAGTGAACTGAAGCACTACAGCACACCTCTGGCCTTTGGTTACTGCGGTCACTCCATGAAGGTTCTCCTGTCCAGCTCTGAATCCCACGACTCTACCACACTGAGGCTTCACCACTGCCTGAAGAGACGGTAGAGTGAAATAATATCCGTCTTAGAAAATTCATGCCACAACAACACATTTTACTGTTTGAACAAACTGATTTTCTAAAATGAATCAGACTTCCCAATGACAGATTAAGATTCCAAGTCATGTTAATAGCATCACTTATTTTACTTAGTTACTCTTACTCCTCTACACAGCTCACTAGTTTGAGTAAAAATAATGTGAAACATTTAGAAATCTTACTGAGACTGTTTTGGCATCCGACTCAGTGAAGATAATATCTCCCCCTTCAAAGTCGTCATTGAGGTACAAAATGGCACTACAAAGCAAAACAGAATGCATTAGTGAAAACACTATAAACTAAATAACCATGATGCTTCTCTGGTTCCTCAAACAGCAAACCTGTAGCCTTGATCGTTGTATGCTGACAGCTCTTTGATACAGCTGTTGAGCTCTGAGATAAGCAGACAGTCTGTGCGCTCTTCTTGTTTCTCTGGTATGAAAGAGAACAACATGCTTGCTTAAGAACTAAATAGGTCTGTGTTCAAGATGAAAAAATTAACATGCATTTCTCTAAAAAAGTCAGTTTACCGATGGCAGATCGGCAGACCAGGTTTGAGCTGGAGAAATATAGGGGCGATTCCAGACCAAAGTGGGATTCCAGAACCTTACGAATCTTCTCACTGAGGTCAGAAAACAATTGTGCACTCTTCAAGGGAACCAGACCCTCCTGGCCAAGATATGAGAAAAAAAAATGTAACTGATAAATTATGCAATGTACCTGTAAGAAAGTCTAAGAACAAAGAGTATCACTTTTGTGTGTGCAATACAGAGTCTTCGAAATCTAAATCAGCCTAATACCTCAAGCATAAATTTTACTTCATAAACTTAAAACAAAAAGGTTCCAAAAGGTTGTTTTCAGCAATGCCATAGAAGAATCATTTTTGGTTACCCAAAGAAACTTTCAGTAAACAGTTCCTGAAAGAACCATTTTTTTCTAAGTGTGAAGAACATTTAAACATTTAAAGGACATGTTTTGACTATAAATAATCTTTTGTAGAACAGAACGACTCCGTGGATGTTGAAGATTCTTCATGGAACCACAGATACCAATTAACCTTTATTTTTAAGTGTATGTTTGGCTTTTTTTTTTTTTTTTCAAACACATCCTACTGTTCAGAGGTTTGGGGTCAGTAACATTTTTTAAAAAAAGTAATTAATACTTATATAGAGCAATGACACATTCAATTTATTTAAAGTGATAGAAAAAACATATTTAAATTTCAAATAAATGCTGATCTTTTGAACTTTCTATTCATCAAAGAATCCTGAAAAAATGTATCACAGTTTACACAAAAATATTAAGCAGCACAACTGTTTTCAACATTGATAATAATACGAAATGTTTCTTGAGCAGCAAATCAGCATATTAGAATGATTTCTAACAGATCACGTGACACTGAAGACTGGAGTAATGATACAGAACATTTAGCATTGCATCACAGGAATAAATTACATTTTAAAATGTATTCAAATAGAAAACAGCTATTTTAAACTGTAAAAATATTTGACAATATCACAGTTTTTACTGTATTTTTGATCAAATAAATGCAGCCTTGGTAAGAGGATTATGAACAGTAGTGTAGCTACCAAGCCCAACAAAAACAAACTAAACGACTGATAAAGTGTTGCATGTTGTAGGTTAGAACATGGTGCAAATATTAGTTTCACGAATTCATAGAATTCAAGAGGATTTAAGTAGGTCTCACCTGCAGAGCTTTGAGAACCATAATATCCTGAAACATCTCACTCGCTGAATGAGGGGAGGGTGTTGCTTTAAAACCATCTTGAATAGCTGCTGCCTGCGAGATTCAAGTAATAAAAGAGAGAAATCTTTAGCTGACTGCAGAAAATACCTTGTTGTTCACACTTTTGGGAAATAGAATGAAATGAGAAACATACACTGGAGAGGCGATGAAGTTCCTGACATTCATCGGATGTGGTTACGCCATCCAGCACGACCCTCTGTGAACCGTTCAGGGCTGAGGATGTCAAGGTTATCGCAATGTCATTAAATGGATGTTTGTTGGCAGTTTCTGGAGTAGAGGCTGGATTGATATCTGAAAAACACCAATTGGATGACCCAGTCATGTGACTTGTCTATCCCTACACGTATGTTGAATTCTAATTTTAAATCTTACCATCTTTCTCAATCTTGGCCAGGTCTGAGGATTCTTTACTCTTTTCTTCCACAAGTGTCTCGATCTCCTTCATCAGGTTACTGATCTCCTCTGTAATCCTCGCAGCTGTTTCTTTGTCCGCCCTGCATGCACAAGAGGAAACCAACGTCAGGTCAGTTGCATCTGATATATTATGCATGTTAATATATCAGATGCAACAACAAAGGTATACTTACTTTTGTTTGTCTCTTAGTTTCTTGGGCATGATGTCCTCAGGGGTCCATGTGTCCTGAGACAGAATGAGGTAAAGATTTTATTATAAATTGTAATTGATCACAAATATGAGAAGCACAGCACTAAGTGCACACTTACTGGATCAACAAAAGTTTTACCAAACATCTCATAGCCAAAGTAAAGAAGCTCTTTTTCCAACAAAGACCTCTTAATATGCTGCTTAACAACCTGCAACAAGACAAAAAAAAAGATGTTTTGTTCAAAATCAATCTGAAGTTATTATTAACTGATATTACAAATCTAGTTGCTGAAGATCAAAAGCATGCTTGTGCATCAGTGGCATGTGCAGACTGAACCTCTCTGTCTGTAATGTTGATGGCTTTGTTTTCTCCCAGAACAGCGGAGTAGTATGCCAGGTTCTGAGCCATGACTGCATCCTCAGGGTGGAAGAGCAGGTATGTTTTAGCACACTCAATGGCCTGTTCGTATTTCTCACCTGGGAGGGAAATAGATTAAAGCTTTAAAAATAAACTCAGATGTAAATAATACATGATGTGTTTAAAACATTCTGCAATGCATAAAACATCTAACTTTATTAGCAACACTCCAGTATATCAAACTGCTGTGCAAACTATATACAGCACATCAGTTAGGTATAACGGGGAAGTCGTGGCCTAATGGTTAGAGAGTCGGACTCGTAATCGAAAGGTTGCGAGTTCGAGTCTCGGGACTGTACATGCACTCGGGAGTGAATGTACAGTGCTCTCTCCACCCTCAATACCACGACTGGCGCTCCCCGGGCGCCGCAGCATAAATGGCTGCCCACTGCTCCGGATGTGTGTTCACGGTGTGTGTGTGTTCACTGCTGTGTGTGTGTGCACTTTGGATGGGTCAAATGCAGAGCACAAATTCGGAGTATGGGTCACCATACTTGGTCGTATGTCACTTCACTTCACTATATACTGTATACTCGCATACAATGCATTAATAATTAATGCTAAATCTGGCAGTGTTATTTTAACATTATTTATATACATATTATTTTATATACATAGTGTATTTATTAATATGTTGAATTAACTTTTTATACTTATTTTTTATATGTTCAGTGTTATTAATTCTTCACTTTTAGTGCTTCAACTTATTTTAGTTAGTTGCAAAGGCAATACTTTTTATTTCCTTTTTTTCTAATTTTAAGTTTTTAAATTTATGCTTTTTATCTAAAATGTTATTTGATTACAGATTTATTTCAGTTACTGAAAGCAGTTATTATAGTTAACTAAAGCTACTTTTCATTATTTATAATGAAATAAATGTTGACTGAAACAATATTTAAAAAAAAAATAAACTTATTTTATTTTAGCTAGTTTCCAAGGCAACATTTCTCATTTTCATTTTCTTTAACTTGATGTAGCTACTAAAATACTATAAATACAGCTAAAACTGTGATAAAAAGAAAAACTGGACACTTTATTTTAAGGTCTAATTCTCGCTATTAACAAACCATTAACTATGACTTTTGCCTCAAAAAACTTCTAATTTGTTGCTTATTAATATTTAGTGAGGTAGTTGTTAAGTTTAGGTATTGGGTAGGATTAGGGATGTATAATATGGTCATGCAGAATATGTGCTTTACAAGGAACTAATAAATAGCTAATATGCTAGTAATATGCATACTAATAAGCAACTAGTTAATAGTGAGAATTGGTCCCTATACTAAAGTGTTACAGAAAAAAAAAACTATATAGACATAAAACAATATTGGTTTTGGTTTTGGTTAGCAATAACAACACTGAAATCTGGCACTGAATAGGATTATGCTGATGAAGAGTATACCGTACTGTTATAATATGAGAACTGAAGGTAGTTAAACTGCGATGGGAGGAAATCTTCAAAAGGCTTCTCTCTTCCAGCGGTGGATGCCAGATTCACAGCACAGTTCTGTTTGCAGTTCAGAGCATGAAGATAATGATCTGTGATCAAAGCAAATATAGACATGACTACTTTAGAAAATCCATATTTATGAAACATTTAGAGTAACAAGAAAAACAGAATTCAAAAGAGACATCAACACCACGAGATTTAAAAATGAAATCAAATTTAATTAAAAGGTTAAAGAGAATCTGCTGTTGTTAAGTCAAAATCAAAAGCATTGGAATACCACATGCCTGTCATAGACTGGAAGAGATCGGCATTGTACTCCATGTAGTTGTAACCGTCATAATTGAATGATCCCTCGCAGAGAACTCTGCATTCTTCATAAGCGGTGAAATATTCTTCGACAGCGGCCTCAAAGTGCTCGATGGCTGGAGCAAAATCTTCAGCACTGTAATGAATCTTGCCCTCTAAAAATTCAGCCTGAAAATCAGCAATTATATTTCAGCATTTTATAAGGCAGTAAGGTTGTATATCTATCTATCTATCTATCTATCTATCTATCTATCTAGGGATATTCAGATTAATAAACATTGCTCGTACCATGTGCGGTCTCTCCTCCAGGTCCTTGAAATCCGTCTCTTGCACCCCAGCCATCATCCCGTAGTACTCTAAATTCTGTTTCATCTCTACGTGGTCGGGGTTTGCCATAAAAAATGTATTTGCTGCTGCCACTGCCTTGTCAAGCTTGTTTATCTGTAAGCACAAAGAGAACCAAAAATATTCAGATGCTGGTGAGAAAACACTCATGCTTTTCAAGTTATGCTTCAGAGACAAAACTGTTCCAGGAATATAGCTAAACTTTAAAAAAAAAACAACAACAATAATAATAATAATAATAAAAGTCATATGCAAGACATAAGCAGCACAATTGTTTTCAAAAGTAATAATAACAATAACTATAACTATATATATATATAGTATAGAAAGGGTGGTTTCTGAAGGATCATGTGACACTGAAGACTGGAGTAATGATGCTGAAAATTCAGCTTTGCATCACAGGAATAAATTACATTTTAAAATATATTCAAATAGAAAATTAATAATACACATTTTTTCCTGTTTTACTGTATTTTTGATCAAATAAATGTCTTGGCAAGCATAAGAGACTTATTTTATTTTATTTTTTAAATATGTATTTTATTGATATATATATTACATAACATATAATGGTGCTGTCATTAAAGTAGTGCTGTTAAAATTCATGATGAATGGTCTGAGGCTCATTCCCGACTGAATATCTCATTTAAACCACCATTTTAAAAGTTTGTGGTATTTTAGAGCTCCTCGAAGCAGTTCTGGAAGCATCTGAAACTCTGCAAGGCTCCACCTAAAGACGTGGCACAGTGATGTGAGTGAGTGAGTGAGGAGGGAGGGAGGGGGGGGGGGGGGGGGGGGGGGGGGGGGGGGAAACGTGGAAGAACTTCTCAAACTTAACCATTCAATGACATCTATATAAATGTTGTGAACAAAATGCACTTCTGCTCGGATGCATCTGGTGCACATTTATGCACTGATAGAATGTATTTGATAACAAGATATTCTTTGTTTACAAGAAGCTTCTTCTAAATGGCATTCTAATAATGAGATGCGCTGATTTGTCCCCATTTGTGTTTACCTTTTTTTTAAATACGTTTTTATAACAAGTTTTTCATGCATTTTGCAAGCCTCTTTTTTACCTTAAAGTAAGCCACTTGCAGGTAATTGTAAGGCGTCCTTTTCTTGAACTCCAGCTCTATAGCCTCACTAACTTTATGAAGTGTCGGTGGTCCCAGTTTCTCGCTTTCACATGTATTCACACAATCGGCCCGTTTGAGGATCCTCTGGAAAAACGCTAAATCCTCCACGGCCCCGGATCCTGGGATCGGGACACCCACACCTGGGAAAGGATCCCCGAAAGCGGTGTGATTCGCGCAGGATAAGCGGCAGTGCGTCTGGATTTTACGCAGCGCTGCTTTATTCCGCAAAGCTCTCTCCATGTTTAGGATCACAGCCAGCCAGTCCTGCTTATAATACGCCTCCACCGCATTATCAAAAAGCAGATCGTATGGCTCAAATATCCCATTGCTTTGAGTGTCACACAAGGTGAAATGAGCAGTGAAGAGGAATGAGATCAGGGACAGGGAGATCCACATCTTGGAGATTGTAGGCCTGTGAGGTAGAACTCGGTTTTGGAGAATCTCCTAAAGTCTTTGGAGAGGGTGGAGCTCCAGGGCTGTGTGAAAGCCTGCCCTGTGTAAGAACTGAGAAATTTAGGGCAACTGTGTGAACATGGGTCTAGTCACAAATAGCAAAGATTTGACTGATGCATTCTGAACTGAAATTATAAAGAATGCATATATAAAATCTGGGAGACCTGAGTTGGCATACTTAAAGGCATACCCACACTTAAAAAACAGAATTTTATTTTTATTTTAGAAATTTTATTTTAATGATAACTGAGTCAAGTAATCGAATGTCTATTTGTATTTTTACATTTCAGCTCACACTTTAACTTTTAAGTCTTTAAGAAGCATAGTTCAACTGACACATCAGCACTTATTCTCACATGAAGTCTACATAAAATGCAGTATTCTTGATAGTGATCTGGTAAGCATAATTTAATGCAATAGTCTTTATTTTATCGAGTTATTTTTAAATTTTAATGTTCAATTTCACAATTAGTAAATAAATAAAATCCAATTGTAGTCACAGACCACCTGGGATTCTTTAAACCCTCATAAAAATGGCACCTATTTACAATGTTATTTAAAAGTAAAAAAAAAAAAATCAGCGTTTTTTTTTTCGGTTAGAAAAAATTATATAGGCTACTAAACATGGCACTTTTTCCCCCTCAGTGTTATGGGGAAAAAGACCTACAACTCAGGTTGAAATTGTTTAAATAAAAATAAATAAATAAATATATAAAAACAGAGAAACATCTTGCATAATTTCATTATTTCATAAGTACAGTTATTTCATAACTACAGCAAAGTCACGTTACAACATTACCTGCAGTCTACATAACGCCATATAATTTACGCGAAGGCTACCTCTAAATATGCACTGTCGCTTTGCATTTTAATGATCGATATATTGAATATAAATTTGCCTTTTAATATTCAAAAATATAACCCTAGAAACACGTGCTATAGTTTGACCCCCATTAAATATGTGTAGAAATTATTAGATTAAAAAAATATAGGTATTTTTACACGGGCAAATATCACGGCTACTACTCGATGCAGGAAACACAGTAGGACCCCAGAAACGCCTCCTACGTTTTGTGCTAGAGTTTTGTGACACACCAGTGAGAAGTCTCGTGTTAATTTGCTGATCGCTACGGGATCTTTACATACAGAATGGATAAAACTGTCAGTCTACCACAACAACCCAACAAAACCACCACGGGTAAGACAAATGCTTTCAATGGCAAAGTCACTAATTATAAAAACAAGTCATATTATGGAGTGTTTTATCACCCAGATTGAATTGGTCGAGTTAATTATTCCATCGCACCATAGTTCTGTTTTAAACCGTAGCAGTTGGATATTTTAGGTGTAAAGTATTATCAATGACAAACAAAATATATGCTCGTGATAAGTTGACAGAACTTTCGTAATGTTATGAAATGTCACCTAACTGGATCATTGGTTCATACTTCATGCCATGTCACAAGCTACCAGTACTCACATGTTCGACATTTTCTCAGAAGCTTAAGATAAAAAGAAGAAGAAAAAAAAAACTTTTTTTTTTTTTTCCATTTTAGCAACAGAGGCGCTTACATTCAATCTTGAGAGCTTATCCAACCTGTTAACTTACATAACGCTTAAAAAAAAAACACATGGCAGCCTTGATGAATTACTGTGGATCAGTTCAGTGCAGAAAGCAGTAAAACCAATTTGTAATTTCTCTTTTTATGGCAGTGGCGCTTAAATGAAAATATACTGTTAGTTATTATAATAATATATATTGTAAGAAAAAAAATGATAAAGACTCAAAAAATATGTTTATTGCAGCCTTAGTGACTCAGTACATGTAGTGCCTTGTGATCAATGGAGTCGGAATGAACCCCAAACATCATAAACTCAAACATTTCATACAGATAAGATTTACACCCATAAGTGACGTTGCTCCTGTCGTAACAGCTGTGGTCTGTATTTTAATGAAGTTCAGACACCCCATTGTCTGAGATAGTTCTCTGTGCCCCACAACCATTCCTATTTTTCAATCGATGACCATTTGCTCAGGGTGTGATCATCCCAAATGGTGCAGAAACAACACAACCATTGACTTTCTTCTTCTCTATAATAAAAAAAGCCATTTTGGGAAGAGATCATGATTTAACTTGTATTTTGGAGTGAAATCTAGGTCGGAGCACTAGTTTCTTACAATATGAAAAATCATACCAAAAATCATCTCTGTGCTGTGCAACAGGATTTTACATGTCAACACTGTTAATATTTTAGTAACCTTGGTGGAGACCAGCAGTAACCCGAGTGGAATGGCCCTGGTGAGTCCCTACCAGACTAACCGGGTTGGGGATCCTATGGATCTAGTTGCTCTGGCACAGCAAGTACAGAAGGTAAGTGATACTTTAGCTCTTTATCACTTTTGTGATAGACATCTTTTTTTTTTTTTTTTTTTTTAAATCATTCATTTATTTTTATTTTTTGTGGGAATTTTAGGGAGATGAATTCATCAGAGCCAATGCTTCCAACAAACTTACAGTGATTGCTGACCAGATAAGATACCTTCAGGAGCAAGCAAGAAAGGTAAGATTGAACTGTTAATCAAAAATGACTATTTTGTTATACAGCTTTGTTTACCCTTAAATGTTTTATTTTTTTCCCTCTGAATATGTACTCACCCTCAGGTCATCCAAGATGTAGATAAGTTTGTTTCTTCATCAGAACAGATTAGGAGAAATTGCATTACATCACTTGCTCACCAATGGATTCTCTGCAGTGAATGGGTGCCGTCAGAATGAAAGTCCAAACAGCTTGATAAAAACATCTACGAGTAATCCACACAACTCCAGTCTTCAAGTTAAAGACATGTGAATGGTAGATTTGCAGCTTGTCAATAAATAGACGTTTATTGATGGACTGGAGTCCTGTGGATTATTGTGACATTTTTATTAGCTGTTTGGTCTCTGTGATGTAATGCTACTGCATCTGTTCCCATGGAGTAACAAACATCTTCAATGGCCTGAGTAAATCATAAGCAAATGTTAATTTTTGGGTAAACGATTCCTTTAATGTTTAAATATCTGTGCCAGTAATCTGATATGTGACAAATAAATAATGGTTAAATTATTTCCTGTTTACACTTGAGGTTTTAGAAGATGCCAAGCAAGATGCTGAGCTTCACCATGCTGCCTGCAATGTTGTGAAGAAACCAGGAAACATGTATTATCTTTACATGCGTCAATCCGGACAGCGGTACTTCTCGATTCTGTCTCCACAGGTCAGTTGATTGCATCATTAGCCCCTTTCGCACCGCTTTAGTTCCAGAACTAAAAGTACAGTACTGAAGTACTGGGACGATTTTGCGCGAACTATTTCCCAGTACTATTTAAAGGGTTGCATTCGCACCGACAGTGGGTACTAGGAAGTGACGTAAGCCGGTCGACAGCGATGTCATTTGTGCGCAGCGTTCAACAACGAAAACAAAGAAGAACAACGACGTTAACAACAGGAGGATGAGGACGCTGTGATCGGAGCTGTGTTTTTGTTGTGTCTCGCGGGTTTCACAATAATGGACATGGAATGTCGACGTATACCTCAAGCAATTGAAAGATCGGAAAGGAGGACTAAGAAACCAAAGCAGCAACGTTAGTGTATGTTTTGTTCAATAAATCATTTTAAATGGTACACTATTTTTGTCTGTCCATGCTTTTTTATGACTGCATAAGCCATATATACTACGTTACATTAACTACATATATACTAACTTACGTTTCTCTTATTTTGGTTAAAAATACCTTTTTGGGATTAAAGATGTCGCAATTTTTTAACAGCTGTTATCTCATCATTATGTTCTGCAACAAGATGATTATCAGCACAAATAGAAAGATTAAGCACGCATCTTTTGTTTTGTAAACTTTATTTACATCCATTCTTGCGAAATATAAGTTGATACAATGTTTGCACAGTATGTGTTTACACAGCGTTTTAAATCATGGCGGGTGAGGGTGTTTTCGTACGCGTTTAGCCAATCAGCATACACTTATGTCACGATAGTTCCTACAGAACTGTTTTAGACCCTACTCTGAAGTAGGAGCTAATTTAGTTCCTCCAAAAGGAGTTCCTGGAACTAAAACAGTTCCTAGTTTAGAGCTGTCGCGATTCGTCGATTTTAGTCGACTTTGAAAAATCATCGACTTCATTTTGCTGGCGTCGACTAACCGCAAAATAACGGAAGTGCCGCATTTCATGGAGGAGAATCCATAAAACACATTATTAGACTATTTTCCAAGGCTGCATGACATTAAACCCATTTAAAAGTCATAATTAAGCATAATTGTGAATTCACAAAAGCTATGATTTAATTAAATAATTATATGCAATGCAGTTCTAACACAGTATATGAGCTTTAATTATTTACATGCGTGTAGGTTAAGTATGTGCGTCACACAGTGGCTCCGTTCACAGTAGTTCCACAGAAACTTATCATTTACATGTGTGGAGCATCTCAAACTCCATCTCTGCATGTTGTTGTGAGTTTGGGTTTATTATAACGTTCATCTGGGAACGCATCGTGCACCATTTCATCAGATTTGTAAGGTAAATCATTTATAAACCTGTGCAAACACAGGAGAATACATCTCGATTTCAAAATAAAAGCTCAAACCCTCACTCTGAGTTTACACGTTTTGATGTCCACATATTCATTTAATTACAGTGACTATAGCATTTCTGTCCTAAAGAAATGGCCAAATATTAAAGATTAAGTGGACATTTGAATTAAATGGTGCTTGGTCAATATTAAACAAGGATTAGTTCGCGCAGTAATGTTTAAAAATAATCATCAGGCGCCCCCTGCAGGCCTTTGTTGTTATGTGTAATGTACATTAGCTCTATTGTTTATAATACATTATGTATTTTAACAGTTTTTTTCAATAAAACCATATGATTTCTTGCTTTTGATACTTTATTTGAACTAATTATTATTGCATCATTGCTATTATATATGTATTTTAAGTCATTTTAAAAGCTATTGTTCACTTACATCTATTTTTATTACCACAAAAACATTATTATAATTATAGGGCCCTATGAAATCCGTTTTATTTCCAAATTCAGTTTTTTCCATTTTCATTTTTATATAATCTGTTTTAATGGTTAAATTAAATTGTATTAATCAAAAAGCCTGTCTAATTAATTGAGTTTTACAGTCTTATCTGTACCAAATTCTTATTTTCTGGATTCCATTTTAATGGTTCCATTAATTTTTTTTTTCTTTTTCAGAAATACTGCACATTTACATTTTTCTCCTAAATAAATTCTGGTAAATAATATTTCTGGTAAATACTCCTTTATTTAAAATACTGATTATAATTTTAGTATTAGACTAGAACACGTGGATATGTTGTCATTCTTACACTATAATACTGAACTGATTTCAGTGATTTGGACTGAGATGAGATGGACACTTGCTTCTTGCACTCTATGTTGCACTTTACTTTTGCTTTAAAAAAGGATTTCATAGAAATTTGGTTTAATAAAATATTCTTAAGTAAAATTGTTGTTTTTTTTGTGGGAAATGAATCGTTTAGATTAATCGACTAATCGATAAATTAGTCGATAGATTAATCGAAATAAAAATAGTCGTTAGTGGCAGCCCTACCTAGTTCCCGCAGTGCGAACACGACAAAAAGTGGGTAGTTCCACAATTAGTTCGGGTACTATGAAAAGGTTCCTGCGGTGCCAAAGGGCCTATTATGAGTGCCTGGGTCTTATCAGCTGACACGAGTGAGAAGAGAGGTCAATCTGAATTGGTTGGTGCCAACTAGTAGTGATAGTGAAACAAAACGTTTATTGTGTAATTGCAATATAAACTCAAAAGTCACCAGAAAACAAATAATTGTGCTAATATAAAGCACAGTATGTAACAGCTAATTTAATATGATATGGTTTCAATCTCTTACAGGAATGGGGTTCTAGTTGTCCTCACAAGTTCCTTGGCGGATACAAACTCCAACATGACATGTCTTGGACACCACAAGAGGAAGTTGAAAAGCGGGATGCTGAAATTGGCATCTTGGACAAACTGTTGAACAGACAAACTGCTCTTCCAGCCTGTACAGAGCCCAACTTTGAAAGTCTTTCACAGTGAAAGGTCACAGCTCACTCACGGACTGTCTTATCTGGTCATGGAGGCCACATTGTCTTAAAAGCTACTAATAGTTTTTTTTTAATATAAAGAGGAAATTGAATTAAAATCAGTTTTGCAGACTGGAAACTTTCCTTTGTCACTTCTACAGGACCTGTAAATGTATCATTCAATCATGCATTTAATGTGTCTTTATGGTCAGATTTTCTGTTACATTTACATTTATTTTAAATGTTGCTGTCTAATTTATCTTAATTTCAGGGCTACTTATATTTTTGGGCATTTCGTTTACATTAAATCAGTTATTCAGTGCCTTAGTTGATTTTTCTTTTAATAAAGCAGTAGAAAAGCACTACTTACTCTACATGAAACAGCATAACATATGTGCTCATCATACATATACATATATATACAGTCAGGTCCATAAATATTGGGACATCGACACAATTCTAACATTTTTGGCTCTATACACCACTACTATGGATTTCAAATGAAACGAACAAGATGTGCTTTAACTGCAGACTGTCAGGTTTAATTTGAGGGTATTTACATCCAAATCAGGTGAACGGTGTAGGAATTACAACAGTTTGCATATGTGCCTCCCACTTGTTAAGGGACCAAAAGTAATGGGACAGAATAATAATCATAAATCAAACTTTCACTTTTTAATACTTGGTTGCAAATCCTTTGCAGTCAATTACAGCCTGAAGTCTGGAACGCATAGACATCACCAGACGCTGGGTTTCATCCCTGGTGATGCTCTGCCAGGCCTCTACTGCAACCATCTTCAGTTCCTGCTTGTTCTTGGGGTATTTTCCCTTCAGTTTTGTCTTCAGCAAGTGAAATGCATGCTCAATCGGATTCAGGTCAGGTGATTGACTTGGCCATTGCATAACAGTCCACTTCTTTCCCTTCAAAAACTCTTTGGTTGCTTTTGCAGTATGCTTTGGGTCATTGTCCATCTGCACTGTGAAGCGCCGTCCAATGAGTTCTGAAGCATTTGGCTGAATATGAGCAGATAATATTGCCCGAAACACTTCAGAATTCATCCTGCTGCTTTTGTCAGTAGTCACATCATCAATAAATACAAGAGAACCAGTTCCACTGGCAGCCATACATGCCCACGCTACCACCACCATGCTTCACTGATGAGGTGGTATGCTTAGGATCATGAGCAGTTCCTTTCCTTCTCCATACTCTTCTCTTCCCATCACTCTGGTACAAGTTGATCTTGGTCTCATCTGTCCATAGGATGTTGTTCCAGAACTGTGAAGGCAAGGAACTGCTCATGATCCTAAGCAAACCACCTCATCAGTGAAGCATGGTGGTGGTAGCGTGGGCATGTATGGCTGCCAGTGGAACTGGTTCTCTTGTATTTATTGATGATGTGACTACTGACAAAAGCAGCAGGATGAATTCTGAAGTGTTTCGGGCAATATTATCTGCTCATATTCAGCCAAATGCTTCAGAACTCATTGGACGGCACTTCACAGTGCAGATGGACAATGACCCAAAGCATACTGCAAAAGCAACCAAAGAGTTTTTGAAGGGAAAGAAGTGGACTGTTATGCAATGGCCAAGTCAATCACCTGACCTGAATCCGATTGAGCATGCATTTCACTTGCTGAAGACAAAACTGAAGGGAAAATACCCCAAGAACAAGCAGGAACTGAAGACGGTTGCAGTAGAGGCCTGGCAGAGCATCACCAGGGAAGAAACCCAGCGTCTGGTGATGTCTATGCGTTCCAGACTTCAGGCTGTAATTGACTGCAAAGGATTTGCAACCAAGTATTAAAAAGTGAAAGTTTGATTTATGATTATTATTCTGTCCCATTACTTTTGGTCCCTTAACAAGTGGGAGGCACATATGCAAACTGTTGTAATTCCTACACCGTTCACCTGATTTGGATGTAAATACCCTCAAATTAAAGCTGACAGTCTGCAGTTAAAGCACATCTTGTTCGTTTCATTTGAAATCCATAGTAGTGGTGTATAGAGCCAAAAATGTTAGAATTGTGTCGATGTCCCAATATTTATGGACCTGACTGTATATATATATATATAATATATATATATATATATAAAAAACATGTAAGTCTGAGACTTTCTATACAAAAATGAATCATGTTATATCAAAAAAGGAATTAATAAAAATTAATTGGTTAAAATTAACTGTGCAAATTAACACCCATTTAGCCATCTGTTACTGTTGAGCTACAATTATCAGTAATGTTTTGGAGGTAAGAGTTCACAAAAGGTAACAGCTCCCAGTTGTCCATTGCAATGCTGACCCGAGTGGCGTCCTCAGCATGTGTAATCTTCAAAAGGATATGGCACTTGGGTGGAAGAAAGAACAAGACTTTCCATGATCTTTCGCTTTGCTGATCTGTAATAAGGTAACCTTGAAAATGTGTCTTGATCAGATCAGCAAGACTTTCATCTTCAGGTTTAAAACAGAACAGACTAATGGCAGATTTGTCAAGATTCCCAGAAGCTGCGGCCTCCCAGATGTGTTCGAACACTTGCTCTTTGCATTCACAGGATGAGTTTGGTGGTAAAGGCAGAGGAAGGAATATCTCAGGGAATGAAATGCTCACATCAGGCAGTCGGCTGTGCCAAGAGCGCCCATCTTGTGTGCTAAACACGGCACTGACGCATAAACTTGTAGGGTAGGGTTGAAAGGGCTTGAGCTTGACTTTGACCTCAGGTGGCTTTCTATTTCTGAACACACATGGTACATGTATGTCACTTACCTTTGCGTAGTTTGAGTCTTTCAGCTCAAAATGCAGACAGATTGTAAAGACTTTATCGAATAAAGGATCGGTTTCTTTTGCATGAGTCAGATTGTACCTCAAGGTGACCTCAGAGCCAAATCCAGGTGTCTGAAACTGTCCTTGATAAACCTCCAACCAATTCTTAACCTCTCCTGCTGCCTCCAACGACTCTGAAGAGCTTTCAGAAGAGCTTTGTGAGGCTTTTTCTTGCACCTTGATGAGTTGTAAAACATGCCGGTTAGTTTTGTGCACAGTCAGGTTACTGGCGATCCCCTCGCTCTCGGCCATAATTGCAGAATGTGACCGCTCTTTGGCACGTCCTCCATCAAGTCCTTTGGCGAGAACCCCTGTAAGCTTTTCCCACGAAAGGTTGGTTAGCAATGTGTAGTAGAAGCGAGCGTGATCCTTAATGTCCGTATCGTCATAATGTATTGATATGTATTGCAAAAGATCAGCCAACTCGATAAACACTTGATCGATGGAGGGGTGCTCCAAAAGATTGCGACAAACAGCGAGAACTGCGTTTCCAACCTGCCAGTTGCCTCTTTCACACAAGTTGGAGTTGATGAGGACATTAAGAAGAAGGTAAATGGTGTTTCTCTGGGTAATCTGACCCTCTTTAGCCACTCTTTTCAAGACTTTCAAGTGCCAACTCAAATTATGAATCGTCAACTGCAATGGAGGCATTTCCATAATGCATTTTTGAAGCCCTCTTAGCAACTTGACCGACCAGACTGGGTCATCCAGATGCTCCTGGATGCGATCCGCGAGGCCAATCAAATTCGGAGCGAGTTGCGAATGTCTGGAATACATGTCGCAAAATTTGTCGATCAGCTTCTCTGAGAGTTCTTCCATGCCATTGAAGTGCATGAAAAAAATAAACAACGCTCTGAAAGAGGTCACCACCACTTCTCTGCTACCGTCATTGTCTACGATTTTCAAAAGGGCCATTATGTGATCAAACAGGTAGCTGATTCCTTTGTCCGCTTTGCCCTCATCGGCGACCTCAAGGTGCACCAAACAAAGAAGGTTTAGCCTGCAGAGCATAGTTGCACTATCATTGAAAACCGTTGGATGAAGAGATGCTGCCACACGTGGTGTAACCAGAACAGGTAAACTCTCTTCTCCACTGCTGGATATGGGCCGGTTCTCAGGGAAGTGTAGGATGCATTCCATGTAGAAGAGCTTTTCGGGAATTCTTAGGAGCGGATGCTGGGCTGTGCCCACGAGACGCTTGAGTAGGAAGTTCTCGTCTTCTGCAGTGAAAAGGCTATCTGTGAATGTGTCCTTCATAAAGAGCGTGGCATGCATGAGCGAAACATCTGCCGTTCCAAAGAGTCGCAGAAGCTGGGATTTGAATAACGTTGGAGAGAGTCCTGGGACCATGGCGACAACTTCTACAAGCTCCCTAAGTAGGGCAGACTGGGAAATAGGTGTTAGCAGATAAGACTCCTCCAAGAGTGAAGACATTATAGATTTGAGTTCTTTACAATCCAGTCCTTGTGGCAAACGTGGGACTTGCACCAACATGTTTATTGGCAACGAGCTCAATCCTAACTGATTGCTTTTCCATGCAAACCCTTCATTTCCTCCTAAGATACTCTTAAACTCTAGGTCAGTAACATCTTTTTGGTTCGTCAAGATCCTTATAGCGTTCTTCAGCCCGAGTGTGTAAAGCAAACAGTAGGACTGATGCAGAACTGTGGTTTCTTGCTGTTTTAGAAGATACAGGGCCTCTAACTTTTGAGAAAGAAGGCCAGGGCTACAGGTTTCCATTTCTCGTAGGCAATCACAAGCGGTGGCCCTTATTGGCTGCTGGGATAGACCACATCTGTAGTCATTGGTGTCCTGGATCGTCTGAAATAGCAGGTCAAGCCAGTCTTCAGCCGTCTTTGTGTGGGTAGCCAGGCAGGGTGTGCATATTATCACATTGGTGATGGCCAACATGATATTGCACTTGAGCATGATGGATTTCTGTGGCGTGTGAGAGAAGACTGACAGGAGTTCAAGGGCCGTTTCCTCTCCCACAGAGGCAGAAGGGCAGAGAATGGTTGGATGCTCCAGTAGCACAGACACAAGGAGTATCTTACAATAAAGAAGAAAAAAAAAATCACAATATTACACAAAAGCAAATTAATTACAGGGAA
Organism: Schizothorax lantsangensis; assembly: GCA_027422415.1. Classification (NCBI taxonomy): domain Eukaryota; kingdom Metazoa; phylum Chordata; class Actinopteri; order Cypriniformes; family Cyprinidae; genus Schizothorax; species Schizothorax lantsangensis. The sequence goes on along the minus strand of CM049847.1, from coordinate 11,220,515 downwards.
AATGCACAGCATTTCAACAAAGCTTTATGGTAATTAATAGGTCTAGTTGCTGCAAACATTGTGGAGCAGGGTTTTTATAATTAACTAAAACTAACACCATTAAAAACTTTCATTACTTGAAATAAATATTACTTGAAAAAAAAACGTATTTTATTTCAGCTAAGACAATATTTCTAATTTTAATTTAACATTGGATGTACTAAAATAACTAAAACTGAAATAAAGTTAATAAAAAACTAAATACATATTGAAAACAAAAAATAAATATAAAAATACACAAAATGTTTAAGACTTTAAAATTAAAATAAAAGCAGAAACTATAAAAATAAAAACAATAATAATAAAAAAATATAATAGAATCTCAATTAAACTGAACTGACACTGTTATGAAATAAATACAAGAATGTATTATAATGAAAGCATATTTGTTTATTTTAAATATACCATTTTAAAGCATAGTGTGTATACCTCTGGCTGATAAACACATATACATACATATATATATATATATATATATATATATTCCTAGTCAGTTTTGTTTTACATCACTTTAAAATAGAGAATAGTTTCAACATTATATTAATATATAAAATATTGTTACATAAAATATTTTTCTACCATTTCAACGTCTGTATTCATGCACACACAGTATTTTATAAATTACAGTGCCAAAAATATGAAGTACGTGCGTTAGTTACCTTGAGTTGATCATTGGCCTTATCTTTCCGCAGTTCGTGTAGGAGTTCAGCCAAGAAACTCTCAGTGGTGGTGGTGGCCAAAAACTGAGATGGACTCAGTAGAAAGGCAGATATTCTCTGATCCCAGAGATCCGCAATAGCCATTCTGTAAATAAACTGTGACTTGCAATTAGAAAAGAAGAATGTATGTGCATGGCAATGACGCTACGTTGATTTAATAATGCACCCGAACATTAACATAAAAAGCGTATTCTTTAAATGTAAAGACTTACCTATCAGATCACACTTAAAAACATAAATAAACATAATAGTTACAATTTACTATGTAACGTCCAGCTATAGACGTCTCTGGAAATCATGTGCTCCGAAGCTGTCATATGATAAACCGCGTAGTGACATCAGTAACTTACGCTTTAAAATTAAAGTCTAAGTCGCCGATATTTACATATACCATAATAATTTGTTTTGTTTTCATTATCTAATTGTATAGAGAATATTTGTAGATTTTTAAAATAATTTTCCTTTAATTTTACACTCATATAATTTACACACATGTTTGAGCTGAAACAGTGTGCTTTTATTTTGAAACGGTGAATGTCTCGTTTTTGACGAGCACTTTACTGCCATCGTGTGGTGCGTTAAATATTTTGAGAAGTAGGTCAAAAAGCAACCTAAATTAGAAAATGAAATAAACAATTAGAAATAAACCCTCTACAATGAATAATAAGCTCATGGCTTGTAAGATAATGTGATGTAACGTTACTTCTTATCTTGACAGATATCAGAGTTTATTGCTGTTATTACATATCCCTGCTGCTATTGCAAAGAATTGCAAAACAATCCGATATATAAATTATATCAACATATACGTAATTAAAATAAGATATGTTTTTAAGTATGTTAAGTATTAATCATATTCAAAGGGAAATATTTTAAGACATAATTTCACATATCAATGCTATTATTATAAATATTAATATTTTATTTACATGATTATCACAGTTTGTGTATAACTAATTAATTAACTTGTAAAGGCAAATTACTTTTTTATTTGTTTTTATTTTATAAAATCCTGCTTTATCTTTTCTCCCTCTTTGTTAATGAAATATTAATTGAATCTTAAGTCGGACTGAAACAGAAGGATCTATGTAAGTGGTTTACTGTAATATCAAAATTAAATGATAAATTTGTGCATAAATTATGTTAGCTTTGCATTTTGCACAAATCCTTGAAGTTCTTGCCATAGACTGTAAAAAAAAGGTTCTTGCTCTAATGAAGTCACTTCATTGAAGTGTGATGGAGTGACGCAGCGTCGCTCGCGAGTCGCGCCCCTGCTCTTCAGTTCTGGAAACCCCGAGCGCGCGGACCTGCCAACGCCCGGCGCAGAGAAACAAACAGAAAGGATACGGTGAGTGCCAATGACGCTCTAAATATTAACTAGATTTTTCTTCTTATATTCAATATCAGCGCTTGACGTGGTGCAATATCGAGTTATGAATTTGTACTGTATAAATTTATATATATTTTGAATGGGTATTTAACGAATTAAACGTGTTAAACTACACCGGACGGCAGTTAGCACAGGCGGCTAACGTTAGCTGAGGCTGAGGCGAACCGGTCAGATTTTACCATAAGCGCTTTTACAATTATTATCTTGTTATTGCATCACATATATGTAAGGTATTTGTTAATACAATAATTAATTACATTTTTGTCGGTATTAAATAAAAAGCCATTTCTGGCTTTCAGTATGTCATCCTTTGCAGTCGCCTGTTGACGACGGATAACTGTCATCATTTATTTATATTTTCATGTTAGCACAATATAGCTAATTTGTCTTAAATGCAGATTGAATTATTGTGATTGCTATAAAGGGATTGTGCAGTGAATGCTTATTAAAAATGTTGTGTTTTGGTGGCCTTCAGTGGGATAGCATCATTGGAAATTCAGAAATGCTGCATATATATATATATATATATATATATATATATATACACACACACAATTATGTGACATTGAATCTGAGTCTGTTTTGTTTAGTATTGATGACACTTGCAGGCCTGTTATTGATCTCAACTATATATATATATATATATATATGAAATCAGTGCAATATCATGACTCTATATGTATAAAGGTTCATGTTATTGCACTAATTTCGTAAATAAGTTAAGTGGTTCCATTGGGTTGGAAGGTACTAGTTGACCATTGTTTCCTGTGATTGTTGATTTGTGTCAGGGATGTCTCTGTCTCTCTAACACAGGGCTGTCCAAACTCGGTCCTGGAGGGCCGGTGTCCTGCAGAGTTTAGCTCCAACTTGCCTCAACACACCTTCATGGAAGCTTCTAGTATGCCTAGTAAGAGCTTGATTAGCTGCTTCAGGTGTGTTTAATTAGGGTTGGAGCTAAACTCTGCAGGACACTGGCCCTCCAGGACCGAGTTTGGACATCCCTGCTCTAACATGCATCATTTCTCTAGTCCATGTCTTTTTTTAGCACTGTTATTGACTTTTCTGCAGGTTGTTGGTTGTGAAAATTAAAAGAAAAGCATTACTAATGGATATTTGCATCCGAGGTACTGATTTTGTTTGATTTCTTGTAGAACGAATGATGTACCAAAGCATTACTCCCTCTCAGTCTCAGATGATTTTGTTTGGTAGAGGAGGACGCAGCATAATTTTTACTTGCATCATTATGTATTTTGCAACAAGTTCTCTATTACTTCTGGTCATTGAGGAAATGCTTTGCCTGCCACAAATGAATCGTTAAACTATCACAGGAAGAAGGCAGGACTTGCATGAGAAGAATGGACGAATCCAGCTAGAACTAATCTGTCCCTCTGTTTTATAGTAGAAATAGGCGATATTCAAATATTTTTTTACACTAATTCTTACTGTAAAGGTTAATTAATGTTCTACTGATAAGTAGCACCATTTGGTGGGTCTCTAAAGAATAGCAACCAGAAACTGCTTTCAAAGTAATTATTTAATATGTAGGGTGGAACATTACTTATGTTTTTACATAACAGCTGTTCGTTCTGTGTGAAATGTGTAGCTAGAATTGGACAGGATAGCAAAACAAGTTGGCTCACATTTACATTATTAATGTTGCTAACAACAAAATAGTTATAGTATATTTCTATTGCAAAACTCTTGTATTTACTATATTGTCAGATGCTGAAATAAAATTATTCCACATTATTTCAGTGTTTTATCACGCTGTTCATGCATAATGTATACATATAATATAAGCTTATCACCATCACGTCTATGGAAACCCATTTCTCTTTTTTTAATCTCAGTTCTGACTTTTTTCTTGAAATTCTGAGAAGAACTCAGAATTGCAAAATACAAACTTAGAATTCTGAGCAAAAATTCAGAATTGCGAGATGTAAACTTGGAATTGAGTGGGAAAATGTTTATATTTTGCAGTTCTGTGTGCATATCAGAATTGCAAGAAACAAAGTCCAAACTGTGAGATTAAAAAGTTGCAATGACATTTTTTATTTTTTATTCCATGGTGAAAACAGGAATCATACATGTCAGACTAATTAAATTATTACTGTGTAAATGTAACTGTAAATGTCTATAACAAGCAGTACTGGTCATTCAATCCAATATGCCTGCAGTGATTTTATTATTTTTTTGTGTGTATCATCATCATAAAAATGGCTGATATTTTCCACCCAAAAAATCAGGGTGGATTGGGGGCAAAAGAGGAATTAGAGGTGAGACTGATTCAAATAGGCTTGTCCAAATGTACCCTGGTTTTAAAGAGCACGGATTTACTGTCTAGGTTTGCTCATGAATCAGGATTATATTGCTTTACACAGTCTAGTCTAGAGCTTGAAGGAAACTGAAGTTTGGCCTTAATACAGTTATTTCCAGTACACCTCTTTTTGTTTGTGGGTTTTTCACTGACTGTAGAATGAGGTCAGGCCTTACATCCACAGATTGCAGTGTTTGAGGGGAAGGAAACAGCCGGGATGGGCTTCCATCTCCTCGTCCTGACCATCTGTGAGCTTGAAGGCTCACCCGCTTACTGCTGCATAGCTCTGCAGAGGCTTAGCTGCTGCTCAGGCGCGGCGCAAAAAGCAGGAAATGGTTCTCTCAGTCTCGCGCTTCGGTCCCCTGCTTCCCCTCCACACACCAGAGGAAAAGGCTGCTGCTCTACTATTATTTCTGCCCCCGTGTGTCCTCTCCACATGCTTGGGGTATGTGTGGTGTGGATAGTGGTTTAGCATACTGACCCGCTGTACGATGTGCAGAAACTGGTGACGTTATACTTGAGTTTAAAGCCGCAGTGACCCACAATCAGAACAGAGGAGGGGCCGTCAAGAGTGGGGCATTTTTTAAATGTTTTAAATGTGAACTTCCTGTGAATGTTAAATGTGAACTAAGGCCAACTTCAATTTAAGAATTTTGTTTACATGGTTATACAAGTGGTTTTTACACATTACAAATTTTATTGCCCAATTTATATTCTCAAATTTTAGTGAAGATGCCATTTGTGGCGCATTCACACATTTGCATTTCCTAATTTCCATTGTATGACCATTGCAAAAAAATTAAATAAATCCAAATAAAAAATGTAACAAAAAATCCATCTAAATATTTTAGTATTTTAGACCTTAGATGTGTTACATTTTCAGGGCTCGCAAAGTTTCAAAATCCCTGCTAGCCCTTCGGGCAGATTTTGGTAGCCCGAAAATTAATTTAACTAGCCCAAATTAAAAAAAAAAAAAAGACCTTTTAAAAAAATAAATATCTCTCTCTATATAATATATATATATATATATATAGAGAGAGAGAGAGAGAAAATCAGACAGGAGTTTAAATCAATCAAAAATATTTTCAATACACAAATATCAACAAATATGAAGGAAGGAATTTTATTTCACTATTTACAGGGTATCTGCAGAATTTGTAAAAATAAATTTAAGGCAATTTATGACCCATTTTAAGAGCTGCACAAGTAAAATGAACAGTGAGCGGGGTTGGACAATGTCTATGGTAACAGAGTATTGAGCCATACATGATTTACAGTTCAGAAACAGGTTTTCACAAAAACAAAAATCCTATACAACAGCATTTCAGCCTGTAGACCATTTTTATGAAAAGGGATAAATCAAGCATATAAATTGTTAATTTAAAACGTATAAATATTACTGTCTTAATTGTTTAGATTTTTAGAAAGGCACATTAACTTTTTTTCTCATTTAGAACGTGTTTGCTGAGTTGATATTTGCATTGATCTGACCATAAATGGCAAGACAGGCTTATTGGATATGCAAATTAATTCTCTGCCAGGAGGTGGCGCTTTAGGAGCGCTGAAATATTGTGGTTTCCCCGGTAACGATTGCTCATAAAATCTGCTTAATCAGGAATTATAGCTAAAATGAAATTAAATTGCCAACGACACGTTTCTGAGGACAGTCGGTTCCCTTCATATACATTCAAATAAAGACATCCGCGCTGCGTTTTGACTTGAAAAGTGCAGCTCATATTTATTCAATGACATCATTGCCTTTTGAAGTTGAATCCAGTATCGTGACTCTTGTCTTTTCGTCCCCAACTGTAGAACTCTTGAAAATATAATTACATTTCTTATACCATTTAATGTATTTAAAACTTTTTATGGCCTTAAGTTTGATACAACTCACTTTAGGAGTTTTTAAGAACCCGCGGGGAGGTAGCCCGTCGGGCAGGGCAGTGATACGTTTTGGTAGCCCGACTGGAAAACACAATAGCCTCGGGACGTCGGACTAGCGATTTTGCGAGCCCTGATTTTCTGTTAATCAACTAGTGGGTGCACAATGTGCAGATTGAGCATGTTATATTTTAGTAATTTTTTATGGTTAATTATTCTAGGAAACATTTGAGTTATCTTAGAATACGGTCAAACTTTCACACTGACATGTCAGAGACTGAGTTATGAGAAAATATGAATAGTTGAGCACTTGAGGTTGGATTTAGGTTGTCCTTAGTGTAGTTTTGCATGAGCAAAATATGAGTGTTAAAGCACATTATGTAAAGTTTGTAGTATCACTTCAAAAATGAGGCTGTGTCAAATCACTGTGTGCGTCTTTTGCTGATGCTCTTCTAGTATGTGTACTTCATATTACCTAACAGATTTTAAACTCAAATTGGCTGTCAGTCTAAAAAAGCACTGAATTGCTCCCCACATCTTTCCAAGCTCTGTCTCGCTTACAATTGTTTGGGTTTTTTCCAAAAAGTTTGTGTAAAAATGACAGCAAGTGCTTCGTCCGTGTTAAAAAGAGTGAACTCTGCTGATCTGAAACTGTTATCTTGTGTGTGTTAGTGTAAAAATATATTGTTGGTATTGTAACAGTCTGAGTGGAGAATGATTGATGCACCTAGTCTGCAATCAGAAGACAAAACACTAGCTACGTTTACATGGACACTTTTTGCTTCCATCGGAATGAATTCATTCTGAATCCGAACGTAGTGTTTACATGAACGATAAATAAAGTGATCGGGTTGATGTGATCGTTTATATGTCACAAGCTTCTGATCGGATTTAATCTTTTGACATACGCACACTGCGTGAATATTCAGAGTTTCCCGCTGTTGTCGCGTATTGTTTCAAAAAGCACACTTCATATTTATTTACTTCGGGTCCTAATTAGTCGACGACCAGCACATTAACTATTGTGCAGTGCTGCTTACTTTAGAAAGCAGTAAAAGTGCCTCTTCCCGTGATCATAACCAGTCGTCTGTGGATGAGAGTCATAAACAAGGACTAGTGGGACGTTGCCCTGCTCTACTTCACATACGCTGAGTGAAAGCAGCGTTTTAGAATGACTGGACACTCATTTATGGCACTTTTATTCACCGGGAAGAACAGCTCGTTCCGCGCATCATACGTCATTACGCTATTTTTATGTCACTGCATATGCGCAGTACTTTCCAGTTTCGGTTTTCAATCCGAACAAGTGTTTACATGTCCTCTCGTTCGGATTACAAAAGCAATAAACCACCCCTTACAATCCGATCGAAATTTTAATCAGATCTGGCCAATTCAATCCGATTGACGTGTTCACATGTGACTTTTTTATTCCGATTGTGATTTAGTCCTATTACGATAGGATTATTAGGGTCCATGTAAACGCAGCTACTGTTAACCTTTTAAATATGTGCGATTTTCACTCTAGTAGTATACATTTTCGCTTAAATCTGACAAGTTTCAGGCTTCAGTTGTTTCCATCAGCTCGGGGTAGGTGGGTAATAGAAAAGCCATAATGCATTTAAACGAAACCATTTCTCAGTCATTGCACATACCATTTCTTGGGTGCATATAATATGAGCCAATCGCATGCCAGACTAATTAAAGGACATTTATTAATGCACAAATGTAACTATCTGTGAGACATTGAAGGGTGTGAAATTGATTTGAATGTGACTTATTCTCGCTTCTGCTGCAGTTAATGGGGACTGATTAATTTTGCACATTTTGTGTTGATAGCAGCTAAGCTTGTTACAGTTTCTAATGTAGGTGTTTTATGCTTGCAGACCAACAACACATTTAGTTTCTAACACTGAAAAAGCAGTGTGAGAATCTTCACTCGGAGAGATTAGGTCTTAAAGTCTGTTTTGGTATTTTACTGACAAATTTAGATGTGGTTACTGATCATAAAGTATTTCTACACTGCTTAAAGTCAACTCAAAGTATTTTTAATTAAAATATAGTTATATTACAAAAACAGCTGTTGTGTTTTTTAGGGCTGTGACGGTCACCGTGACAACCGCGTCACCGGCGGTGGTCAGTTGCCACCGCGGTTGTCTATTGCCACCGGCGGTAGTGCACGTGACGTAACACACACTTTATAACAAGCATAATACAAAGTTTTGTATACAAGTGTAATATAGTAACAGTTGCAAATTGTTTTATTTAGACTATAAATCTATGCTAATTCACAAATGACCTCAAACGCCATACACAGCGTATCCTTCAGATTTTGGCAGGTTTGAGCGCAGGAAAATACAGTTTATTCTGCATTCAGCAAATGTATTTCGTGATGAGCGATGGACCTTGTTGGGAAACCAAATACTACATCGCCGATCTGGAATCATTTCCTTTCATGTCACACATCCACGTTTGTACAAGTGTCTTCAAGTTCACGTGATTGCAAACGCCCGGCTGGTCAGGTTTGTGTTGGTGAGGCTTTCTCCAAACTGGCCAAATACAAACGCGACAGCGGTAAATGGAAGATGCCAACAAGAAATGTGGCAACATACACCGCGATTCCTATTTCACAGAGAGCGCGTGCAGACGAGGAGTTAATGCTGCAGACGAGGAGTTAACGCGCCCGCTTGCTTGGTGGCAGAACAGTGAACCATGTCTAAACCGGACGCCGTGTCTCAGCACAACAGGTTGAGTCTGTCTACAGGACATTTTAACTTTTTGTCAGTATGTCATAAATAGGACGAGGCAGTTTACTGTGAGGGATTTGTCGTGTTGTATGGCGCCGCATCTAGTGTAGACAGCATCACTGATTATAATGAGTTCTCGCCGCGCCGCTCGCGTTATTTAAGGCTACTTTCCTATTTAACTGTATTGTTTCTTTGATATTTATTTTAGTGTTTTGCAGGGGTGCGTTTCCCAAAAGCATCGTTAGCTAACTATGGTGGTAAGTCCCATTGAACTCTATTGGTAACGACGGAACTTGAGACCATAGTTGCTTTTGGGAGACACACCCCTGGCTGAGTGTTCACTGACGGAAGTGATAAAATAAACACGCACGTTTGTTAATAGATGATTGAGCCTCATTTATTTATTTTTGCGTTTCAGAATTATATAGGCCTATATAAATATACACAACACCGCGCCACCGGCAGTAGTTGGTCCATTACCACCGCGGTGGTAAAAATCTGCCACCGTCACAGCCCTAGTTTTTTTTAAATATTTCACTACACTGTCATATGAACAACAGTAAGTGAGTCTGGTGTTAGTTTAGTAACCAGTTTGATGGATTTAGTGAATAACTTGTAACTAGCAGTTCGTTCAAAGCCATTTGATCATAAATCTTTCAACACTGTTTGTGCTGTATATTTGTTTTGTGGTGCAGGAAACACTGATTTAAATCATAATCAGATCATACAGTAAAGGAGACTTTAGCACTGCTAAATACTTTTCCCGCTCTGAATATTGCCAGTGTTTCCCACAGGATTTTGTGAAACTGTGGTGGGTGGACCTCGATCCCTCTTTGGGGGTCCGGGGACATGCCCCCCCGTAAGAAAATTGTATACATTTTAAAGTTAAATTCATCTATGGGGTGCACTTTCAGAGTTCAAAATTAAGAGCTCCAACACAGGTTCAGTGTGCAAACTTAAAGAAAAAAGCTTGACTTGCATTTGAGGTGTAAAGGGGGACTCAATCCTCTTTTTAGTTGTGATATAGTGTCTCAGACTAAATTACACTCACACTGGTGAATTTGGAAGCCAAACAAATTAGAATATAATGATAATAATAATAATGTTATATTATTCCTATGACAGTAGCCATATATTGGAAAACAATTACAGGGCCTAAAATTTACTTTTTGCCACATCTGCCATTTTAATCACGATACAAAAAACAATTCTGGTGACTTGAGAAAATCTACCAGCCACAAAAAAATATTTTTTTCCTGGCCATTAAACTGTTTTTGCAGTTGCTGCTAATACAACTACTAAACATATTTAATACAAATAAAAAAGTCATTTGAAATTAGAACCAACCACTGCATTTTAATTACGATACAATGTAGATGTAGCATGAGCAGTTTTTTTTTATTATTATTTAAATTTGATTGTATCATTTCAACATTTGAAGCAAAAACAGAATTGACTGACTTCAGCTTTATGAAATTATGCTAAAACCTGCATAAAACAAAATCAGCAGACAGGCTGAATTTCACTCTCTGACAGCAGGTGGTGCTTATGGAAGAGCAGTGATAAGAGGGGAAAAAATAAATGCCATCGAAACTTCTCAAGCCAGTTCCCTTCACAAATAGATTCATATAAACCCCCACCGCAATATTTATATTTTTCATCCAATAAACAGTGAGCTTGCTCTGCCTGTACAATATTTTCTTTGTTCGTGTCTGTTAATTTTAGTCCTTGCTTGCAAGAGATAAACCTATGAACTTTTATTTTGGCGGAAACTGCAGTTGAGCTTATATTTTGGCAGAAACCCCCAGCTTCTGTGAAAACAGGTTTACAAACGCGTCTCATTTCAAATCTAGCGAAATACTGTCAAAATTTGCCCATTAAAGTTTTGAAAATTGTTGATGTGAAAACAAAGCGTAACTGGTGCCTGTTGCATTGCCAGATGCGCGCTAAACTCACAGCACATTCAAAAACGGACTTCACTGTGAAAGGAGCCGCTCTGATCACGAGCTGATCGCGTGTGCGAAGTGTGTGCTTGGCTTTGAAACACGCAGCGCAAACAGGCTTGATGAAGAGATAAAGCCATATTACGCTTTGTTCGTTTGACGGACACTTTGCGAAAGCAGTGACATGAAACACAATGTTAAAGACCTTTTATGTTATAATAAAGAGTATAAATTTCGGTTTATTATGAAACTGGCGGGACAGATTAGACTGTGGCAGGCCGCCACAGACTAGCTAATGAATGGGAAACACTGATTGCTATCATGAATGATCTCATTTACTCTTTCTGCTCTCCCTCTCTATATATGTTATAGAATGCAATAAAGATTTGCTAAACATATTTGGGCTGTTTCTGTGGTTCTATCTGTATTCTTCTCTGCACATGTGATAGTAGTGGGCATAGAGATGTTGTGTAATACACATGTGCTTAAGTGTCTCTCTTTACACCTTCTAAACTTGAGACTGACACACTAGTTGTGAGCCAGCTATTACTGAATAAAGTGTCTCATGTGAATGCTTTTGTCTTTCATTGCAGATCTTGAATGAGAACAGTGGATTTGTAAAAGCACAGCTATGCAGACGATCAAGTGTGTCGTTGTTGGTGATGGTGCAGTGGGTAAAACCTGTCTATTAATCTCCTATACAACTAATAAATTCCCCTCCGAATATGTACCAACGGTGAGTATTGTTTTCCGGTTCCTTTCATTTTCCCTTGTCTCATGTCTTGACCTGTCATGTTTATGATTTATTTTTTTCTGCTGGATTTCAGTGCCTGTAAACCTTTTATTGTATGAAAACAAACAAAAATGTTTCCTGAATGTACAAAGAACACTTTCTTTGCTCTACTTACAGGTCTTTGATAACTATGCAGTTACGGTTATGATTGGTGGTGAGCCGTACACCCTTGGACTGTTTGACACTGCAGGTACAGTACAAATTACTTGGTTCAACCTCTTCACTTTAATTTATAGCTTATTAATTAATGTGCATCATCATTAAAGGGATAGTTCACCCAAAAATGAAAATTCTCACCCTCATGTAGTTCCAAACCTGTATGAATGTCTTTGTTCTGCTGACCACAAAGGAAGATATTCTGAAGAATGTGGGAAACAGAGCAGTTCTGGGGCACCATTGACTTCCATAGTATTTTTTTTTTTCCTACTATGGAAGTCAATGGTGCCCCAAAACAGCCTGGTTACAAACTTTCTTCAAAATACCTTCTTTTGTGTTTGGCAGAACAAAGAAATTCATACAGGTTTGGAACTACTTGAGGGTGAGTAAATGATGACAGAATTTTCATTTTTGGGTGAACTATCCCTTTAAGCTTTAATAAAAGCATAAGAATTTCTCTGGCTTTTAGCGTGTCTGTGATGGTGGAGCTCATAGGCTGCTGGGGAAAAAAAACATTCATAATGATCATTGTTATAGAAATTAGACCCCAGGAGCTTTGGAGCATTCCACACATTCCTGTGGAGGGTGGTTGAGCTTGAAACTGCTTTTTCTGGAGGATTGTGTGACCAGAGTTTTTGCTCTGCATGTATTCAAATGCACCATGGGCAGCATGACTGAATGACGTCCATTGGCTACTCAGGATTGCAAATGCACTCTTGGTTTTAATATATCCTTTCATTTCCATCTCTTTGCAGGTCAGGAAGATTACGATAGATTACGACCCCTGAGCTACCCTCAGACAGATGTCTTCTTAGTCTGTTTCTCAGTTGTTTCACCTTCTTCGTTTGAAAACGTCAAAGAAAAGGTGAGCTTGAATCATTTGAACCTCCCAGGACAATGCATTTTATAATGTTATGTTGCATAAATAACGAAGCGTATTCTATATGAGATAAATGATGAGTTAAATTAACAATAACATTGTTAATAACACATCTCTTCCATCTTTATTTGACCCTCTAACTCTAGCACTCTCTATTCTAATTCTATTTTTATCTGTTCTTTTTATAAAAATAAAAAAACACATTTGACCCTCTATCAATTGCATATTTATTCTCGAACTGCTAGCTTTTCTTTTAAAACTAACACTAGCTTTCTTTTTTCTATTCTATCTACTCGTTTTCTTTAAAAAAAAGAAAAAAACTTTTTACGTGTACTGCGTTAGGCTAACCAAGGCTTGTCATAGCACTTGCATGTTGTTGCTCTTTTGTTGGTTTTGATTGCTTCTAATGTCCTCATTTGTAAGTCGATTTGGATAAAAGCGTCTGTTAAACGACTAAATAAATAAATCCCATTGATTAAAAACCTGCTATCAGATGCTTCATTCTACTGGTCATCTTCAGCGCGTACAGCTCAAAACAGAAATGCAGAACATTAATAACTTCTGTCATATACATAACATTATAATGAAAGCACTATTGTAAAAAAATGTTGTGAATTCTTAGGGTTTCGCTGACGTTTAATGCTATCTTTTAATCAAAACATAAAACATAATTTTTCTATCTGTGAGGCATCCGTAATACATTTTCCCTGTGTGTTAACGTCAGTAATTATGACTGTCGAATGTCTGACTTGACTCTTGGTAATGTATTTTGCCCCTGCCCTTTGAGCTGTTATTTTGGCGGAAGGTTTACTAATGCGCCACATTACAAATCTAGTGAAATACTGTAATCACCTGTCCATGAAAATGTTGGAAATTATGCGAATGTGAAAACAGTGCATATCTGTTGCATTTCTAAATGATTCACAAGCTAATCACTTGAGCAAAGTGTGTTCTTCACTTTGAAACATGCTGCTCAACAGACTATATTCTTATTTAAATTGCAGCATTTTGTGATTTGATAAGCCATATCATGCTTTTGATTTTAGTTTGTTTGCCATGCTTTGCCAAAGCAGTAGCGCAAAACACAACGTCGAAGACATTTTGTTATGAGAAGTGTAAAAATGTTTTTGCTTTATTATGAAACTCGCCATAGTATGTGTAATTAATGGGAAACACTGATCAGCGATTTTGTTAGTAAGTTTTCAGTCTGGTCATATTGGTTATTTACTAGTTATAGAACAATTACACAAGTTGATTGGAAAAAAGGGTCTGATCCTTTGGCCTTTATCCTACAGTGGGTACCTGAGATCACCCACCACTGTCCAAAGACCCCCTTCCTGCTGGTTGGGACACAGATTGATCTGAGAGATGATCCTTCTACCATCGAGAAGCTTGCCAAAAACAAACAGAAACCCATCACTCCGGAGACAGCAGAGAAGCTGGCCCGTGATCTGAAGGCTGTCAAATATGTGGAGTGCTCCGCTCTGACGCAGGTGAGTGAGGTCTCACGCACAGCACACAATTGTAATGATATGTTCATGAATGTATATCATCTACTTTATAAACAGAAACTGCCTCTTTAGTTGGTAATTTAATATGCCAAAATATCCTCAGTAAGATTATCTTAGATTTCAACATCTAAAAATGTTTTCAAGTCATTCTCAGTGGTTAGAAGAAGTGTCCTGATGATATAGGATTAAGATTTGACATTTGATTTTTGAAATGGTCTTCCAGGTGTGTTTTGTATTTATTTATATTTTTATTTCAATTGTATGTACTGTTTACATTAACAAGAAAGTGGAAGCTTCATAGCATTTGGTCAGAGGCTCAGAGACTTGGTGACTTGTTTGAATTTTTATGTTTTTAAAAATTATTTTTGGTTTGTCATCAGAGGTTGCTCTGTCATTGACCAGCAATTCTTCTTGATGCTTGCTAAAATATAATTTGTTATGCAACTGCATAGGTGATTCTTTCACAATAAGAACAAGAATGTATTTTAAAGTAGCTATTGTGTTTTTTTTTTATTTATTTTTTTTTATGTTTGGCACTTTATTTATTTATTTATTTTTAAGCCTGCCACACTAATTTATCCATTTTCATAATTTGTTAGTATCATCCATTGGCCTGTGTGGCATCTGCACCTGCAAAGTTACTACTTAGTGGTTCTTTCTGTGCAACAAGCTCTTCTACAAGCAACTTCTCTTCCTCACTAGCTGCTTTTCTCTGTTGAAATTTGCTAGTTCCTCTCTCTTTATATCTCACCTCTTCTCTCTCTTTCTCATCTGTTTTCTGTAACCGCTAACATTGGTGCTTTATTCTGTTTCCCTTCCCTTCTGTGTTCATAGCGAGGTCTGAAGAATGTATTTGATGAAGCTATCCTAGCTGCTCTCGAACCTCCTGAAACGCAGCGAAAACGGAAGTGCTGTATATTTTAAACCTCTCTCTTTCTAACGCCCCACTCTTCCCCAGATGTTTGCTGCTTCCTTTAGTTACCTCTTGCTCCACAGAAATGACACGTTTCCCAATCTCTTAAGTGACGTCATAAATATGTGTCTTGTTTCACCAATACTAAAGGATTTGCTTTTGCTATTTTCTTTTTTCTACTTTTTTGTTGGCTTTGGAGACTGCTAACGTTAGACCCGTCTATTGGGAGTGACATTTGTCTCCTTTCTACAGATTTTTATTATTATTATCATTATTATTATTTTATTATTTGCACTTTGGGTTTGAAAATAAAAATGTGGAAATTTACAATGAAGGGTTGAATATATAGTTTTTTGCTTTAAGTACTGATATGTTGCTTTAGACATGAAGGTTCATAGTCTTTATTTCATTGTTAGTGTTAAGAGCAGACAAAGGTAAAATAGTTCATTACTTTGCTGCTCAGTTTATTTGCAAGAATCATTATTCCTTATGTCAGTGTATTTATTTTGTACTGCAACAATTGTATCATATAAAGTTAATTCTAAACTTAATGTATGGCTACAATTTGCAATTTGGTGCCATTCTTATCCTTACAGCGTCTTGAGAGTTTAAATGGCTTAATATAATCCTGTGAACTGATTTGTGCCATTAATAAAGGACAGCTGCAATTGCCATTACTTAATGTGTCTCTCTCATCAATTAATATATAATGCTGTTTAAAGAGTAAATGTGTAAATTTTAAAGAGTATTTTTTTTTTTTTTTAATGGCATCGATCAAATTTGATGCCAACACTAACACAATAATTTTGGGTTATACATTACCCACAGTGTCTTTTTGCACAAAGCGTAATCCACATCTACCTTCCACCAGTTGTTTGTGAATAAATCCTTTTCACTGTGGCTCACATAGTGGGGCCTTGTCACAGAATACATTTGAGACATGCTAACAGAGCTCGACTGGACAATAACTTCTCAGACTACTCTTCTGAGGACAGTTTTCTCAAACAATGTCATACTTATTGTTTCCAAGTGCCCAGCAGTTCCTCCTTGGCTCTAATCTGGGCATGTGCACAGAAACTTGTATTGTACATGTTCTCTATTGCTTTAGCTGTCACTTGAGGTGTTTTGTCAACAAACAAAAATAATGTGAAATTCTCATGAAAGTGTTATTCTTGCTCAGGTCGCCCAGATGAGGGCAGTTTTGTAGCAATTCCACAGTGCAGGTTGCATTCTCTTGCAGATCATTTGTCCCTGTGAATGTTTATTTCACCTGCGTTTTTGTTTGACCTCACCAACCCTTCGGTCTCTGAGCCTGTGTTTGCTTGCACTTCCACTTTCTTGTTTGACATCTTGTTGTCAGAATGACTGCACAGCATGGCTAATTCAGTTGGTTTTTCAGTTGACTGGGTTGCAGAGGAAGTATTAAAAATTGTTTACATTTTATGAAATTGGCCAACCATCTGAAATGTTTATTTTTAGGTCATTAGCAGGCCCACATAGAATATGTCTGCAGAACTGGTCATTAATAAAATTTGACACATCCCACATGGCTAGTCCACCCAAAAATGAAAATTGTGTCATCATTTACTCACCCTAGTGTCATTCCAAACCTTTCATTTTTCTGCAGAACACAGAATATATTTTGCAGAGTGTTGGTAACTAGTTTCATTTCCCATTGACTTCATTATATGTATAAAAAAAAAATGGAATCAATGGGAACTGAAACTGATTACCAACATACTAAAGAATATCTTCCAAGTTTTCAAGTATCTTCCAGTTTAGGGTGGACTATCCTCCTTGCTTTTAGATACTAGTAGGAGTACAACACTCTTTTGCACAGTTTGAAAAGATATTTAGTTTTTTTTTTTATCCAATTTGCAGATTGTCTTTCAAAATAAACAGAAAACACATCCCAATTGATTATTTTCCTTTTTTGGCATTTCCCAATTGCCGTTCTTAGTTGCTTGGTTCACTGTAAATATTACTTTGTGTTATAGGCATTTCCTACACATTTAAATTTAGCTTATGCTGTTTATCCATTATTTTTTATGATGCCGTTCTTATATTTTGCGTTTTCAAATGTCCAAAATCATTGAATCATGTTGTGTCTGGCAGAAGTGATTTTGTTCCCAACCCACCCATTGATTTTCTTTTCTTTGTCTGTGCGTTGACCCATGTTGAGTGTCCATCTCTCCCTTGCTTTGTGTTCACAGAAAGGCCTAAAGAATGTATTTGATGAGGCGATTTTGGCAGCCCTGGAGCCCCCAGAGCCCAAGAAGAAGCGTAAATGTGTGCTGCTATGAGCGCCCTGTTACACATCTCTCCCCCTCCCTTCTTTGCTCTGCTAAGGCTGGTCCACAGCTTTATACTCTAAAAAGCAATGTGTTAAAGAAGTGAGTTTCAATATTTGCTCTGCAATAAAGATATAAAGAGTACCATACACATGCACATACACGCAACAAAAAACACACACGACCCACTTGCCCATTAATATAAAAACCTATAGGGCCTTATCTAGTTTTGATTACAGGGGTCTTCTGTACTTCATGGTGAGATTTATTAGAGATGCTGCCTTGGTTTGCCAGCCATGTTTTGATATTTAAGTGGGTTAACATAACATACAGTAGTAGCGTTGCACAGGCACTCTCAGTCGCTGAAGTCTTAAGTAGGTTCAGGTTGTATTTCTTTCCATTGTGCGGTGCAAACATCGTACAGTGTTCAAAATGGCAACCGAATCTCTCTGACCTGATCCGAAATGTCACTAGACCAAGAAATAAAATAATTATTATATTTGGAGATGTGTTCACGAGACTGCCGTAATCCCTCTCCCACCCTCAAACAACATCACCTGAAGTGCTTAGAACTAGCTACTTATTCTTTGCCAATATTCCCATTTAATAGGCATTCAAGACAGTAGTCCTGTAAATGGTCCAGTTGCTTTCCGTGTATAATTTTGACTCATAAAAAAATTCAAGCAGGGAACTTTCTAACAGTGTTAGCAGAACAAGTGGCGTGTTCTAATGCGTTGCTAGGGACCATGGAAGCATTTTTCCAGAACTTGTGATGCATGTAGGTAAGCCTCCAGGTTCCTTCGGATAGGTTAACATTAATAATAATGTAAGCTGACAAAAGTTGTTGTAGGCTCCAGTTGTTTTTATTTTACCAAATTATTATTTTTTTCTTTGTGATGATTATTGATTGTTTTTGTTTGTTTTATCTTAATTTTGTTTCCCTCGAAGGTTCATTTCACTCCTTTTTGTTTAGGGGCTGGATCCACAGCAATTCTCTGATCCACCTGTGGTTTTTAAGAAAGACATCATGCAACAGATGAATGTTTATGTGGTAGTGCAAGATAACCTCTCTCAGAGCCAAGTTTAATAGTGCAACACAGGTGGATCAGAGTTAGTTTGATTTCCAGTCTGTTTCCCCTCCCTAGTTATTTGTTTGTTTTTGTTTTGGTGTAAACCAAATGATCTGTATGAAGTCTCTCCTTTGTACTGTATATGCATTCTTTTGAGAAAAAAATATTAAACTTATACCTTAATTGCCTTTATCATGTTCCAATCCTTTTCTTAAGGTGCACCTGCATTGTAAAATGAACACTGAACTGAATCTTTACTTAAAGGAACACATTTGTGTTCTGTGTACTTTTTTAATTGATAAGCAAATTTCTTCATGAATTTTCCTTTTTCCCCAGCCAAAGCAGTTTTTGGACTCGGGACTATAGTTGTTGGTCAGTGTGATCATTTCTGCCAGCAGGGTATGCTGTATGTCCAGATATGTAAAGGATAGCCTCTTTATCAGTAATCTGTAGCAGTGAAGGCTTAGTGAGTATTTTTCAAAATGCATTCACATGGGAATATTACATTAGTCATTTTTTTCCACACAAATATTAGTGCATAATTTAGGTCCAATTAAATGTGCTTCATAACAGCCGCATTAAAGCAGGAAAAATGTAATTTGGACTAAATAGTAAAACGATCCCGTTTCAGTCTTTTTACTGCAAAAGGCTGGTTTCACACATCGTTAACATTTCAATTTTGGCACAGTTACAGTTCACACAGCCATTGTTTGATGCAAGATTTTCATGTTTTTCAGTATGACTAAATGCAGTTTGGAATTACCATTTCGATTTATATTTTCACCTTGTGTGATTTTAGTTTTTATACATTTTCAGTGACCTACTCCTGATAAGCATTTTATAAATTATGACAAATGCAAAATTCACAATATGGTGACCACTGAAATCTTTTGTTTTCTGCAAATAGCTGCAGCTCTGATACTAGGTTTACCTGTATACGATCTGTTTAATTAATATTTTATGTTCTTACATTCCTGGCTGTAAATTCATTAAATATCCCATTTTAGCTCAATCTATTGTTTTTAGCACACAGTCTACTCAAGATTTATAGATTACGCTGGGGTGGATGAGTTAACACATTCCTTGAGTGTTTTACTTGATGGCTGTCAGTGTTCACTTGTGTTACACAGCCACAGAAAACCATTAATTATTTTGAATTGTGGAATGGCAGGCATTCCTTTGTTTGGTTGGTGGGGGTGTCCACCTGCATGACTTTACTCATTATCAGCATCATTATCAGTGTGCAGGTTCAACGTACTGACAACTTTGCCAGAACGCCGATGCAGATGATGACTGTTATGAAAACATCACCAGCTGTGCTGCCGTCATCGGGTGAGTCTCATGAAAAGCTGCCCGGGTCGTGTTTAACACCACAAATCGAAAGGCGGAATTAAGACTTATTGTTATATTGAGTTTGTTGCGGTCTATTTTAGGGCTAAGATTTTTATTTTTTTCATTTTGACATTTTCATCACAATCAAGCATGTTTTCTAGTCATTACCATAATGTTAATATAATAAATTCACTATGTGAGTCAAAACTCTAGTAATGTACAATATCACAGTTTTTGTTGAACTTCCCATGGGTCAAAGACAAAAAGGGCTTTTCAAGCATCATAATACATATTTAATAGAGCTTTAACACCGAAATCACAGAAGACACCCACTAAATTGTCATTCAGTATAACAACAGTTCATATACCAAAAATGCTGTCAGTATATTATTACATTAGATCATATTTTGAAGAAGAATCATTAGATAACTTTAAAAGACTCTATTTAAGGATCTCAGTGCAGCCCCAAAAACGAAATCATTGTAATTTTAAATCTCTACCCATCTTTGCCACCACCCTTCAAATCGCCAGGTTTTACCCATTTGTCAGCCAGGTGTTTTCAGTTATTTAAAACAAAATTTAGTATGATCACTTATTATTTTATGTATCTTAAATACGTCAGAATAGATAGTTTCATTTTACATGAACATACCCGTTACGCTGAATGACAAAACATTAGACACTTTACTTGCAATTAATATGCTTTCTATGTATATAAAATCACTTGTAAATTTAATTTGATGTGGACCTCAAAATAGGATGTATGTATAGAGAGAGAGTTAGGTACTATTGTGCCAATCCAATTTTTATAGGTCAATTCTTTCACAATTTCTTTACTTGGACCCTTGGTTTTGGTGGCCTTGTGCCTTAAAAGAAGGTAAGCTTTTTTTCCCTTCTTAAGACATGTCTATGTGTTTCCTGAGGGTGAGCGTTTGTACTCAATGACTTGTACACGTGTATCCTCAGAGGTGTGATTTGAGGTCAGTGTGATCCTATGCAGGTCTTCCCCATCACTTCATGCTTTGTACTTGCAATTTCCAGGTGGATGATTTTGAGATGTTATACTTTTATCCGAGAATAGGGGTGATTTGTCATCTAGGCAAGACTTAAACAGATCGTCCAAGCTGTCCACTGTTTTTGGATTTCCCCTGTCCTAAGTGGGAGAGCTGCAAAGCTGATTCCCATCCAAAGCAAACACTAGGTTTGACATTAGTTTCATTGCCCTGCCATGCTCTTCTTGGAGAGTGTTGTGATGTCTCCCGCAGGATGGCATTTCTCTTCATCATGCCTGAAGGGCCAATTAGAGCCAAAGGCTAAACCTAGAAGGCCGCAAGAATCGCATAAGCCTCAAAAGACCCATAAATATTAGCGGTAGAGGTGACAAACCCAACTCCATGTCTTTCAGGGATGGTGTTGTCAAGCTTAAGTCTGCACAGCGAGAGATCAAGCCGCAGATAAGCCAGAAGAGGGCTGGGTTGAAGCCTCAGATGTGCCAGTCAGTGTGGGATGTGTTGAAAGGTTAGGCCGTGGACTGCAACTGCTATGAGCGTTGAAATATTACAGTCTTAAATCAAAAACACACATCCCCTGCTCCCCGCCACCCTTTGGCCATCTGTAACGTGGCAACAAGCAGAGCTTAAACTCAGAGTCTTGCAAACATACCACGACTGCACTGTAAGAACACGCAAGGCTGTCTTTATGTTGGATCGGCTTTGGGAACATCTTAGTCTCTCACACTTTATTTTTCCCTAGTCTTTTTTTTGGGACATGAAATACAACTAGTGCTACTTTTTTGGTTCCTTTTGGTTTGGATAGTCAGGTTTAGGCTATATGAATAATGTGATTTTAATGTTTATTTTTACTCTAACCTTAAACTAAACTGCACTCAAAAAAATATTTTGGACTAAATTTAAGATTTACATATTGCATATGAAATGTCCATCTGTTTGGATTACACAATTTTAACATAAACCTTTCCTGTTTCATTTAAGTATCACTGCCAAATATACATCATATTAAGTTTAATAATAAATGGAAAGTTTAAAATATTTATCTATATTTTGTGTGTGTATTTTTTTGTGTGTGTTTATCATCTCACCACATCTGAAAGTGCACTGCCTTTAAAATATACATTTTATCCGTATGTTTTCCCTGGCGGAATGCATGCTTTGCTACACTAAGGAGAAATTCTGCAAGCCAGATTTTATTTTTATTTTATAAACATGGCAAAAGCTGACCCTATTAAGCTGTATATTAAATTTGGTTAGAATTGGTTGCTAATAATTCATTCAATGCTGATCTTATGCATATCCATTTCTGCGAAGCATTATGAAGAGAATTGATGGCCATTTTTACAAGCTGACCTAAATCTGCTAAACACAGTGTCCAAGCTCAATGAAACTGGACACACAATAGACCGGTCAATCTGAGGACGCATACAAAGTTTCATAAAATCCTACGAATGGGAGCAATACAACTGAAAAAACACTAACTCCACAACCGTATGATCCATTAAGTAAAAAAATTGGTATGACCTATGTTCGATGTCCTGACATATCCTCAAATATGACTGACACCTCAAAAAACATGGCAAACTTTCATATAAACTTTATTACACATTTTCTTACAAAATGTTCTTAAATTCTAATAGTTATCTTATTATATCATCTTACACACTTATTTACTTACCTACTTATCTCTCTTATAAACTTACATACTTCTCTATCTTACACTTATTTACTTATCTATCTCCTAAACATTCACATTATAGGCTACTTATCTATCTTATAAACGTACTGTATACACTTATCTATCTTATACACTTATTTTATACACACATATATATATATATATATACTTATCTTAAACAATTATCTATCTTATAGGCACTTTGCGTCCATCGGATGCTCTCCAAAATGGCGATGTTTTTTATACTTTTCTGGGCCTTGACAGTGTAATTTACATGGTAGTCAATGGGACATTCACAAGCCTCCAGGTTTTCATTGAAAATATCTTAAATTGTGTCCCGAGGACGAACAAAGCTTTTACGGGTTTGGAACGGCATGGGGGTAAGTGATTTAAATGACAAAATTTTCATTTTGGGGTGGAGTAACCCTTTAATGTGATCTCTGATGTTTTGAAGAAAACTTTCATCTAAAATGGTACCGCTCAAATAAATATGCACATGAATACGGTGTAAAAAAATAAATAATAAAATAAATAACAAAAATGTAGCCTATTTAGTCTCGTTTACATGAAGGGAAAAAAAACTAAAACTAGTTTTTTTTTTTTTATATATATATATATTTTGAAAATTATTTGGCAATGGGGTAAGAAATTAAAAATAGCCTATTCTTGTTTCCGTTTGCATTAAGATTATTTTTCTTACCCTATGGAGAACAATTTTATATTTTACGTAAAATGCACTTAAAAGGAAAATCCCCCAGGAAACAAGACTAAATACGGGAAGTCGTGGCTTAATGTTTAGAGAGTCGGACTCGTAATCGAAAGGTTGTGAGTTCGAGTCTCAGACCGGCAGGAATTGTAGGTGGGGGTAGTTGAATGTACAGCGCTCTCTCTCCACCCTTAATACCACGACTGAGGTGCTCTTGAGCAAGGCACCGAACCCCCAACTGCTCCCCGGGCGCCGCAGCATGGCTGCCCACTGCTCCGGGTGTGTGTTCATGGTGTGTGTGTGTGTGTTCACTGCCGTGTGTGTGTAGTTTGGATGGGTTAATTGCAGAGCACAAATACCGAGTATGGGTCACCATACTTGGCCGTATGTCACGTCACTTTCACACTTTTACTTACATATCTAGATAATTTTTCATCTTAAGGATTTTTTTATATTTGTACTTGAAATAAGACAAAAATAGCAAGAAAAGCAATTTTGCAGTGTGAATGAATGAATGAGGTTTTAAAACATCGCTTACACTTTAAAAAGGGGGAGGAGACGGAAAGAAACTCTGTTTACCTAAGAAAACCTGCTCCCGACCAGGTTAGGGTCACAGAGTAAGTTACCACGGTAACTGACCCTGAGTATAAGTTACCTCTCTTTCAGAAACGGGCTTGACTTACCCTGCTTTCCCGGGTTTGACAAACCTCCCCTTTTGAAACGGAAAACCCAGAGTATCCCTCATTTCAGGGTTAACATACTCAGAGTTTTCACTTAACCTCCTTTCTGAAACGGGCCCCAGGACTTGCTGACTGAAGACAGAAAACAGCAGGGTGGCTGTGACAGTTGTTTTCTTAAGTTCTTCATGTCTTACTCCATGACCTGATAAAAAAATAAATCAGCATTAATAGTCTAAATACATTACATTTAGAGCAAATTTGATTTGGCAAGGAGTGTATGACTGATGATCAAACCAAACAAAAAACATTTAGCTCATCTAGTACCTTAAAGGGTTAGTTCACCCAAAAATGAAAATGATCCTGTTATTTACTCACCCTCAAGACATCCTAGGACCTAGGTGTACATGACTTTCTTCTTTCAGCTGAATTCAATCAGAGTAATATTCAAAATTGTGGCTCTTCTAAGCTCTATCATTGCAGTCAGCGGGTGTTTCTGTTAAATAGTCCAAAACATGTAAAATAAAGTGCGCAAAAAAAAAAAAGTGCCTCACATGGCTCCGGGGGGTGAATAAAGGCCTCTTCTAGCAAATCGATGCATTTTTGTAAAAAAAAATATATATATCCATATTTAAAACGATATAAACAGTTTTGTGTAACTTCCGCTATCTGTCGTACGTGCGTTCACGAAAGACTGCCTCTCCGGCAGATGAGTCTTGCAAAAACCAACGTTCGTTTACAGGAGCAAAGGAAGCAAAGTTTCCTTACTTTACCAAAGGAAAACCAGTCTCCTTTTGGCTTATATCGAAATCCTCCGACATTTTTCTTTACAAATCCTCGTTTTGTGCTTCTAATTTGTGACCGGCGTATTTTTATTTTTATTTTTTGGAAAAATTATTCAAAACTGTTTATTTCTTATGATCTTTTTTTTTAATTATTATTATTATTATTATTATGCGTTTTGTTCTGTTCTGTCTCCGCACTCGTCACTAATCATGCAACGCCGACGTCCTACGTCATCCGCCGGACTTGCTTCCGCTTATGACAGTTAGATGAAGTGAGAAAGATGTTTATTACGTTTGAAATATGGATATTTTTCTTACAAAACGCATGGATTCGCAACAGGAGGCCTTTATTTAACACATTTTTTTTATGGATTTACACACTTTATTTAACGTGTTTTGGACTGTGAAACAGAAACACTCGCTGACTGCAATTATAGAGCTTAGAAGAGCCAGAACAATTTTTAATATAATTACGATTGGATTCATCTGAAAGAAGAAAGTCATATACACCTAGGATGGCTTGAGGGTGAGTAACTAACAGGATAATTTTCATTTTTGGGTGAACTAACCCTTTAAACCAGTCACGGAGATGCATCTTCTCTAGATTGATCCTCTGCTGTGTATCAGACTGCAGACATGAAGAAAGCATCTGGCAGCATTCTGTGATCGAAGACGAAAGACGTTTGATTTATTAGCTTATTCTTTACACCTGCTCTTCTCCAAGCTATAGGTTTTTATTGTCTGATTTAGAATACAAATTTCTTTTCATGAAGATATTACCTTGCGATAGGCCAGCTTTGGTCCAGCTCCTTTTACTGATCAGATCCAGGTCATAGTCAGTTGGATAATATCCGCATGCCATCATGAATAGGAGGATCCCTAGAGACCACACCGTCATCAGCTTTGCATGGTATTGTCGTTAACGGTGAACTCTGGTGGACCGTACGCTTTTGTGCCTTGAGGAAAGAGATTTTGTCCATTTGATTAATTTCCACATCATGTTGACTACATAGGATGCAATTCTGTGAGATAATTAACAAAGCAGTTCACAACACATACCACTGAAGACTTTGTAGACAAATTTCTTCACTGGTGCACCACAACCGAAGTCAATCTGTTTCACCTCCATGGTGTCCTGGTTCACCAGCAGGTTCTCCATTTCTCCATTTTCTTCTTTTTATATCCTGATGGAAAACGCCATGCTTGATGCAAACATTAGCAGCTTTAGTGGCCTGCCGCATGACCGTTTTTGCTGTCCCCTCGTTGAGACACTCTCCGTGGAGCTACACGCAACTTTTCAGGTCCATGCAGGGCATGGAACGCTCTATGACCATGCTGTAGTGGTCTCTGTTGTCCTCCCAGTCTAGATGATTTATGATCTGAGGACCTCTGGGGCTCTTATTGGCCATGAGTGTCAAGCCTATCTCCATGGGGATGCATTCGGGATGACCAGGCTAATGGAAAGGAAATATGATGCTTGGATGGAGATGGGTTTCCAAATAATGACTTTGTCCACAAATCAGTACAGTATGCCTATTGAGAACTCATTTGTATGATTAATATTAATGTTATAAACTGAAAACAGTGACTGAGAAGCAGTAATACAGAAAGCGCAGCCTACGCAGCGCAACCACACTGATGGCATGTTTGGCAGCTTCACTGAAAATTTCACTGCCACCTGATCAACAAAACAAAAAATAACAATTAGCATATGTACAGAGAGGTCATATCAGTCCAGCCATTAATTCTGAGGAGATATGCAAAAAATGCATATGCATATCCATCCTTGCATTACGTCAAGTGGATGTGGACGTCTGTGGATGTGGCCTATTAAAAGTTTAACAATTGCAGTTAGTATGAAATACCATTTTATATATACATTTTATCTTATTTCACTGTAAAAAAGTTGCTGCCTTAAATTTCTAAGTACAGTCAACCTAGGTGTTTAAGTCGCTTCAAATTAAATTACACTAAACTGACTTAAAAATTAGTTGAATCTTGTATAACTTATGAAAAAAAAGTTGAACATTTCTTAACTTATTTTTATAAGTTAATGTAAAAACATGTTGTCATGACTTACAGATTATATAATTTTTTTTACAGTAATTCATAATAACATTTTCTAATTCTCATGGATTTATTATTCTTACCCTTGCCTGGGACGTCCTTCTCTAGCTGTTCCTAATCAGCAGGGTGGACTTTAAAAGCTGGAGCTATATCAAATCAAATACATCCGTAACATATCACATACACAAATTCGAGTGGTTCTTCATTTTGGGTCACATTTGACTTGATATCTTAAAATAAAACTTCTCTAAGCACTGAATCGATTTGTCTAAACTCTATCTTACTGACCGGTTTGGTAATGATACCTAATAAAGCTAATCTCAGATCATGCTCTGGTCAAAAACCTTTCATTTAATTTCTGTGATGTGTGTGATGATGACAGCAGTGTTTTGGGACCATGATTATTCATTTAAAAAGGAAGAAGAACAGAATCAGCCTAAAGTTAAAACAGGACATGTTGATGTGGTTGTACCATCGGTAAATGTCCGATATGATCCGGCTTGAACCTGGTACTTCTTCTCAGCCAGCTCGCATTTAGTGCTTCTTTTTCTCCTCTCTCTCTCCCTCCTTTCCTCCATCAATACCACTAGCAACAACAGACGCCTCATTAAGCTGATGAGGATGATGGTTCTCCGCCGTGTTAGTGGTGTCTTTGAGAAGAACACATGGTTCTTGTACACTATAAATGAGAAAATACAGGTCTTAGATATACACTCTTAAAAAATGGTGCTATAGCACTAAAAGTGGTTCTTTGGCTGGTAATCATAGGGGAACCACTTTTGGTGCTTCAGTGGTTCTTCAGCGGTTCTTCACCGGTTCTTTGGCATGACTGAGGGGCTGTATAGCACCGTTACCATATACAGAACCTGTTAAGCTCCTGTATGGTTCTTCAGCGGTTCTTCAGTGGTTCTTTGGGGTGATTAAGGTGCTATAGCACCACTGCTGTACAAATAACCTGTTAAGCCCCTTTAAGGGTTCTTTACGAGCCAAAGAACCACTGTTGGTGCTGTTTAGCACAATTTTTGTTGAATAAATACAATGCAGTATGGCACCTCTTATGGTTCTACATAGCACCATTTGACAAAGGTTCTGTATAGCACCTTTAAAGATATGATATAGCACCAAAAGTGGTTCCCCTATGATTATGAGCCAAGAACCCCTTTTAGTGCTATATAGCACCATTTTTTTTTTAGAGTGACACAGTGCAGAAACTGCATGGAACGAAATATTTAACGGCTGTTTTACCACCTTCCTTGAGGCACCTAAAGATTATAAATAACATCAAATCTGAATTTCCTACTTTTACATAAATAGATATATTCTCAAACCATGGCAAAAACAAACGTGTACAGAATTTAGTACATTTAATTTTATGCTCATCTATGAACTTTATCTGCCATTTTAATTTGATTAAAAGAAAATCTACTTTTTTTTAAATCTTCCTAGACCAATTTTCAGATCTACACTGAACTTTGCAGCTCTAGACCTTTTTGGCAAAATGTTATCAAAAGAAATGTTATTTATTAAACAGTTTAGCAGATTTAGCAGTTTGTTCAATTGGAGGACAAGTCATTTTGAAGAAACATGTTTAGTTTCATGACTTTTTGATGCTCAACATATAGACAAAAACCAGTTTGGAAGCATCTGCAGCCCAAAAAATATTTTATTTATTTTTTGGTAATTGATTGTGAAATTTACTAACAATTTCTGAGTGAAAATTGTAAATACTACACCACATTTTTTCAGTGTATGTTTTAAGTGCAGAGAAGCCAGCAGTGGCTCCTCTAATCCTTCAGTTTAGTTTATTGTGACACGCCAGTTCGCTCATGGTGTTCAGATACATGTCGCGTCCATGGGCCACCTCCTTCGGAACCCCTCAGGTGTCTTGGGTGTCCCATCTATCCATAAATCCTCAGCTTATCTGTTGGCAGCCTGTCCCGTCTGCTAAGCAGCTCATCTCTCTGACCATACTTCCAAATCATGGATGCAGAACAACCATGTCCAAACTAGTGATACCAGCATGCAGTCGCAGTGCAGGTGGCTGGGAAATCTCAGTTGGTAAGACGGTATAGCTGAGGTTGATGGATTGAGTGTAAGGCCTGTTTATGGCCATATCCTCTTTTTTATTTTTGGTATTTGTGATCTCATGACAGTCCGTACACCTGTGGATCTGATATTTGACCACATGGAAAGCACCTCCATAGTTTTAGTAATTGCATCACCTCTGAGATATGTGGATACAAATTTAGATTCCTGACTGCTGGGCAGTGGGGTTTGCATCAGGCTGGAAGACCTTATATATCACTGCATGATGGATGAGCCAGTGCAGAGGAATTCTCTGTGGTTCATGCTCAAACAATACTTTGCGCTGAGCTGCTGCCCCAGCTTGAACCTTAAAGTCCTTAATGCTGCTCCCAATGACAACCATTAGTATTTTCCTTAAAATCGGGATTGTTGCGTGTAAAGGTGCACTAAGTAATTCATCATCTTTTTTGTTCCACCTCCTTCAACTTAAACCTAAAGGAATATTTCAAATAAAAATAAAAATGCACAGGCCATCCATGAACAGGAACAGATTTGGAGAAATTTAGGTCCACAATAGATCCTCTGCAGTGAATGGGTGTCGTCAGAAAATGAGTCCAAATTCCATAGTCCATAATAACGCATGAAAAAGTCCATCTCCTGTTTTCCTCACATCAAAATCCACCAACTTATTGATTTAGAAATCTTTTGCACTGTTTTGGCTTGTTAACAGTGCTTGAGCAGTGCATATTTCTCTCCTGATTCAGACGAAATAACTTTTTCACTAGTGAAAACAATATTATGGATAGAGGACAGAAATAGAAAACACACAGTTTTTCACATCACACTTAACTGGTGGACTGGAGTGGTGTGGATAACTGTGATGTTTTTATCAGCTGTTTGGACTCTCATTCTGACGGCACCCATTCACTGCAGAGGATCCATTGATGAACAAGTGATGTAGTGCTACATTTCTCCAAATCTGCTCCGATGAAGAGACAAACTCATCTATATCTTGATACATTGAGTACATTTTCACCAAATATAAATTTTTGGGTGAAATATTCTGTTTGGACGTTGCCTTACATTTTTAAGTATAATAAAATTAGCTGTGCAACTTTATAGTACATTGAGTTGAATATGTAAAAAAAAAAAAAAAGTTGCAATTGGTTATATTATTTTAATTATTCATCCACTTCAAACTATTTCATTCTTATGATCATCTCTTTTGTGATAAGGGAAATCGATACTTGGCAGTAATGGGTGAATTCCTGATTCCTGTTTCTTTTTTAGTGGAATTCTGAAATGCATGAGGAATAATAATTACTGCTTAATTCTACACCGGTGCTTGGTATCAGGATAAGGACTTTGTGAGGCCCCTGGGTCATTGCACAACCTGAAGCTTCACAAAAAAAGTGAAGGAAGAAGGGGGAGGAGTATGGCAACTGTCATCACAAACAAGAAACATCTGTCTCATTTGTGTAACTTGTTTTCTTTTAATATGAGAAGTATGTTGGTAGAGATCTGTGAGTTTTGAGGAAGGCCTGGGAAGAGAGAGGAGCGCTTACATTTATCTTTTTTTTTCTCCCCATTTCACTCCTGGAATCATTCTTCCAGACCTTTGGTGAACTTGTGCCTTTGTCTGCAGGCACATCCACTCCTCATGTCCTCTAAGGTGAGTTTAACTACTACAGAGTGAAATGTTAGTGGACAAATCTGTACTCAGAATGAAACTTAACATTTTTGACTTTACCATTTTTTTTTACCTAGAATTTTATATATATATATATAGACATTGACAAAACACTGTTAAAATATGTATAAATCTATTAATTGAATAAGCTTGCATAATATGCGTAATCCTTTTGCCTATATATGTATATATACATACATATAAACACATATAGTAAATAAATAGCATATTTGCCATTCACTTTAATGTCTTGGCTAATCAAACAAATGTTACTGTGGTTACTTCAGAGACCAAAGTCATATTAAAAGTAGCTGAAAGGCTAAAGCCCCTGATCTTTGAGTTGCTTTATTGAATTGTAGGTTGATAATTATGTTATGTCCCTGGAAAAGCCTTTCCAAATATTAAATTACTGTGTGGTATTTTCCATCAAAGAGGCGGTGACAGGGCCATTCTGTTGACAGGATTAGATTTCTCATAGTGAAATCTCCCTCAAGCACATTTTAGATCTATTCTCATACTGATTTTTCCGCATTCATGCCTGCATATTGTTTCCCCCAAATAGCCATAGGATAAATTTCTTACAGCCACAGACAGTTGTCCTTTCATAGGTGTGTTTAAAAGTCACACTGAAACATCCATGTTTGTGAATCATGTGTTTCAAAACCATGCAGCACAAAATGGCAGTGAATAAAAACAGTTGTGTTTTTAGGCCCCAATATCTCTACTTCCACAAACACAGGATGTGCTGGATATTATGAGGATTTTGCCATGATTTCTCCAGCCTGCATGCACAGATATGCCCCCTGCTTTAATTTCCCGGTGCACAATAAAAGGCGAACCCTCTGCTCTTCAAACCACCTCTTCCTGTTCCTCAAAGCAGCTTATTAGTAACAGACATCTGTATGACCAAAGAACGGCAAAGAATATGGAAGCAGACGTTAAAATGTACATACAAATTGAGATGGTGGGATTGTTTTGGACTACAGTGATATGCACGCTCTCACGCTTTTCCAACAACTGTAAAAAGCCAGAGGTGGCTTGATGACATATGAAACATAAATTAAAGGTAAAATTTGTCAGCTCGGTTGAAAGGAAAACCGGAGGGTGTAATCTACCCATCGACTGTTAGACAGCAAAATTAGGCCCTTGATAGTGTAGACAGTAGTATCCTACAGCAAGGGTGGAGCAGTGTATTCTGTGGTGTTCACTTGCAATAGAAACATAAGATTTTGCAGCCCAGAGTCATGCTTTTTAAGGTGTGTAACCATGTTTCTGTATATGTTTCTGTAGGTTTAAACTCAGCCAGCAGTGTAAGATTTTTTTTATGCATTCAAGTTTTTTTTAAAGTATGAATTAAATTGATCAAATATGACAGCAAATATATTTATAATGCTGCAAAAGATTCCAAATCCTGATTTTTTTATAATAATATAAAATGCTTCTTGAGCATCAAATCAGCATTAGATTAATTTCTGATTTTTGAATATGATGCTGAAAATTCAGCTTTGTGACACAGGAGTAAATTACATATTTAATTATGTATTAATTTTTATAATAATATTTCACAATATTACTGTTTTTTTGTTGTTGTTTTTTTACTGTATTTGGATCATATAAATGCCGCCCTGGTGAGCATAAGAGACTATTTTTTTTATAGAAAAACCCGACCCCAAATTTGTATATACAGTATATGGATTGAACTGCATGCAAAAATAAGATTGCCCTCCAAAAATGTGTGGAAATGTTACACAATACAAATTGTTGGGCAACAACTCAGCAAAATGTGGCTTACGAAAGTCAACCCAAGGCCGCTTTGTTGCAGCACCGAACCACATTTATGCATGTCCGACAAAGCTTGATTCCTGCCATTATTCCATGAATAGTTTCTATAAATATTTATTGTTCTTGGCGTGATGGCATGGCTCTCTGATGTGCAGTCTAGCCCATGTCACAAGCAGCTGGCTGACTGGTACATGCACTGGCACTGCTCTGATCCATCAACCTAAACCATCACGCATGTCTGTAAAGCATGATAAAAATGGAAAATACTATTCGTAATGTTATGGAATTTTTCAGAAGTTCTATGATAATATGTGTCGTTAACCTGGGGATTTCATAATGGCCATGTAATTCAAACGTTTGGGGTCACTTATGCTCACCAAGGCTTCATTTATTTGATCAAACATGCTGTAAAAACAATAAGAAAACAGTAGTGAAATACTAATTTTTTTGTATATATTTTGAAATTTTATTTAATGTGATCAAAGCTGAATTTTCTGCATCATTACTCCAGTCTTCGGTGTCACATGATCCTTCAGAAACCATTCTAATATGCTGATTTTTGTGGAATCCATGATGCATTCTTTGATGAATAGATATACTTTGAGATCTTTTGTAACATTATTTTCTTTACTGTCACATTAGATCAATTATCAAATGAATAGAAGTATTAATTTCTTTAACGAATCTTACTGATGGCAAACGTTTGAATGTGTAACTTAAAAGAATATTCCAGGTTCAGTCCAAGCAATGGCATAATGGGATATTATGGCATATTGTTGATTACCACAAAAAATAATCAACCTTTGATTTCTTTGAGAGAAAAAAAGCAAAACCAAAAGATGTGGTTATAGTGAGGAACGTAGATTGTGTGTGGGGCCAATTGTGGATTATTTAAACGCAAAAAAAAAGGTTTTTAAAAA